>PVIJ01003245.1:0-84898 GCA_004024925.1 Scalopus aquaticus
TCTTTTTAGTTAGGAGGGCTTTAGCTATGCGAGGTTTTTTGTGGTTCCATATGAATTTCATCAGTAGTCGATCTATTTCTTTGAAGAAAGTCATTGAGATTTTTATTGGAATAGCATTGAATCTGTAAATTGCTTTTGGTAGGATTGCCATTTTGATAATGTTAATCCTTCCAATCCATGAGCAGGGGATGCCTTTCCAATACTGGATGTGCTAGCCAGAGCAATTAGACAAGAGAAAGACATTCAAGGGATTCAAATAGGAAAAGAAGAAATTAAACTGTCTCTATTTGCAGATGATATGATAATATATATACAAAACCCTAAAAAATCCATAGAAAAACTACTCAAAATAATAGACCAGTTCAGTACAGTAGCAGGAAACAAAATCAATGCACAAAAATCAATAGCCTTCCTATATGCAAACACCCAATCTGAAGAAGAAATTAAGAAATCCATCCCCTTCAAAATTGAAACCAAAAAATTCAAATGTCTAGGAATAAATCTAACAAAAGACGTAAAGGACTTATACAAAGAAAACTACAAAACTCCATTGGGATATTTTCTTATACAATCAACACTTCCATTTGGATGTGAGGAGACAATGCCCAGTGTTCTCATAAAGTCGTGTGGTAAAGCAGCAGAGTGGCCCATTAAACAAAATACATTCAAATGAATCATATTTCAAAGTGATGTAACAGCAGTATTACACTTTTCTGTAATTATCTGGGGTCAAGGTATGGGCTAGAGGCCTTCAACTCCATGTTTTAACAATCCTAGTGACCCTAAGTGGCAGCACAAGAGCAGATATCTCAAGAAGTCTTGGGGAGCCACCTCATTGATTTCAAGGTGTTGAGGTATTATCCAGAAGCATTTCAGCACACCAGCGGAACACTGACCCTGATAAAATGTGTCCTGTTGTGGAGTCAGATAGTGTCTGTGATCTGGAACACTCCATCTGAGAGAAATAGTAAAATAGGGAAAGCCATGCTATTTTCAAATAAAAATTTCTCTCCTTCAATGCAGATTTGTCGAATAGGCTTCTCTCAGGCCCATCGGTGACTGTCCTGGAATCAGGGGCTCTGTGTTGCTGTCTGGGTGACTAGTCAAGTGGGCCTTATCCATCTCCTTTCCTGCCCTCCCAGACAACACCCCAGCAGTGTCTTTGGCCAGGGTCTAGGGCCCTGTGGTGCTTCCTCATCTAATCTTTGCTATGTATTATGACCAAACCATTGATCATGAAACGTTGTTATGCACTCCTTTCAAAAGCTTGGAGTTCTTTTTTTTTTTTTTTTTTTTTAATTTTTGTGTAGAAGAACTGGGGTAGAAGAATTTTTGTGTAGAAGAAGGCCAGAGGTGCAGGGGGCAAGAGGATTCACCAGAGACAGAGTGGGGAGCAGAATAGGCAGATTGAAGTACACTGCTGAGGGGAGCAGCAGGCAAGACGAGAGGTCTGCTGTGCCGTGGGTCAGCTCCCTGGCCGGGGGACCAATCTCAGGCCCTACTGGTGACAGCACTGAGACTTAAGCCCTAAGACACCAGGGAGGCCGTCAAAAGCTTGGAGTTCTAAACAGAAACTAAAGAGGCATGTATTCCTCCTCTGTGTGCTATGTTGAAGTCCAATAGAATATCCCTCAGGATAAATAAAAATTAAAAACATTTTAATTCTTGCGGTTGCACACCATCTGTTTTCTAAATCATTTTCACTTCGTACTGTGGATCACTTGAGTAGCTTTGTCTAGCTTAGAACAAAATCATTTTTGTAGGATGAAGTTAAATCACTTTCCTATTTATTTCTGTGATATGTTATATTTCCAGTTATGTGAAAAAGTGGTAGCTTTGTTATCGATGTCCATTCTTTAAGAAACACTCCCTAGTGAATCCATAGGCAGATAGATGTACGGTAATGCTTAAGAGAGCAAATTTTAGGTGTAATGCTATATTATTTGAGCACAAATATGTGAAATAATCAAATACAATCAAAGGGCAAATGACTTGTGGCCCAAGGGACCATTCTCATGTGAGTCCTTGGGGGCAGTCATATAGAAGAGGGCGAACAGCATTCCCGATCATGGCGCTTGCTGCATATCAACTTTAGAAGCAGAGCTATTTTTCGTTTCATGCTGTTTTAATGGTGAATATGGGATCCACCCAGATTTACAGAATCAGAATCTCTGAAGTTGATATTCAGGAATTTGTGTTTTAGAATACTACTCCAATGACAGTTACATTTGGGAACCCACCAAGAAAAACGCTGAATGTGGAAGATAATTTAATTTTCATCAAAACCAGGGGAGTAATCATCATCACAGTGGTAGGAAGCACTGCTTAGAAGTCAGTTGCAGACATGCCTGTGCCAAATATAACCTACACTAGAGTACTGTGTCTCCTGGGCTTCTTCCACGTGCATGGACTTAAATTTGAATAATTACAACAATAGCTATATTTTTGGTTTAAAGACTGAATTTTCATCCACCATAGAAAAGTAAAAACATATCAACAAAAAATATAACAGTTCGAATAACAATAGCCAGCCTTGACACTTATGGAATGTTTGCTTTGTGCCAATAACACATGAAAGAAATTTGAGAGCATTGGCCAGAGGAGATACAGAAAAAGAGAATCTCAGTTGGTCAAAATAAAAACTATTATCTTATTATCATCTTATCTATTCCTAGTTAAGCACTTTTAAAAAAAGTCTATTAGTAAGAAGTTGGTTAACTATGAACCTATGCCTTCGAATTCTCATATGTCATATTTAATGTCTGAACATTTGTATTCTAAGTAATTGTTTAATCACATTTAATTAGCTTAATCGCCTTATAGTAAGCTATCAATAGTTTATTATTAAAGGAAGCTATGTAACTTACTGAGTTCCCCTGGTATTTTAATCATGAGCAGATATCCAGATATAGAAAATGAGATAAACATATTTCCTACAAAATGGCTTTTGAGCTGTGCCCATTATCAATTATTGTGCTTCATTTTAATAGATAAAGTGGCCCTGTATTCTCCAAGAAAGTTACCTTTCCACTTGTCCCCTTCTATCCCTCAGAAAATCCTAGTTTCCTGAAATGACATGGTTTTTGTTTCCTATCAACAGCAGTTCTCATAGGATTATTAAAGACTCTAACCTAAGTGTCTTATATTTGGACAGCATAGGTGCATGCATTTGTCATTATGTCATTTATTTTCGTAACATCACTATGCAATACGAAATAGCAAAGGGAATGATCACAATGTTGAAGAGAACAATGGTGATGATTGCAAAAGGGGGTAGGAGAGAGGAAGAAGAAAAGGGTGATGATGGAAAAGAAAAAGAGCACAACTTTTGAATCTTGATTAATGAGTTTACTAGGAGTCAGGTTCAAAGTCAAATACTTTATGTATCTATTAAGCAGGTACCATGTTACTACCATTGTCGTGTAGTAGAACATTTTTGCAATTTGCTCTAATACCAAAAGAAAAAGAGAAATGGCATGTCTAAAACTCAGACTTGTCCACTTATCAAGAGCAAGTTCATGAGAATTAGAAACTTTTAGGAAAATTGAGGAATAGAAGCAGAAAGTCTAGTTTGAAGAAAACAAACACATAACAGTAACTTCAGTCCCCTGCATGAAAGAACTCTAGATATCTGCAAATATGTTCTCCTTCCATGACATTTAATGATACATTGAACTGATATCAATACTTGATAAACACCTATACAATTGCATTTTAGAAGAATCAGTATATCTTCTATTCAACTGAAATTTTTATGAATATAAAGATATTCTTTTTATGTTATTCATCATGAAATGTTGAAAGTGTTAAAACTAAAAACAAGACTATAAACCCCAAATTTCATCATGTTGTAAAAAGGCATTGTAACTTAAAGCTAAGAATGAGAACATAATATTACAACCTGACTAATCACCTTAATTAAAAAAATACATAGTGGTATTTAATTTTTAAAAATATCACAGAGCAAGTCATTAAAACTTTATACTTAAGGAGTTAGACACATATATTATGCATTTAACATATATTTTTCATAAACACATCTGAGATCCCTTTAAGAAATCTAGTTTTCTAAAGAGTCCCTCTTTAAGAACGACTTCCTTTCCCCTTCAATAATGGTAGTTATGGGATCCTTGAAAGTAAATGAATCTTTTTTCAAACTTTTTTATGTTTTGGCTTCCATTTTAAACCCCCAATCATATTGTCTCTCCTTGGGAGTCCCCGGAAACATGTTTGGGATGTGCTGGCTGGAGGTGATGCAAATGCTGCTGTTTCCTACCCTGGTTTTATTTAGTTCATTCAGGAAGCGAAATAGAAGTATATAGCTTGGCAGAGAAAAAGTGATTCTCCTGTTGCCTAAGAGGCGAATGCTTTAGTGATGTGCAAAATAAAAAGCACTTCCAAATTCCAAGTGATATGCATGGTGCTTCCAAGTGTGGAAGTGAGGCTACCTGGGGAGGAGTAGTCTGTGGCGGATAGGTGGGTCTGAATGAGTGCAAGTTTGTTCCAAAAAGCTAAGGGACAGATGGAGCTTGGGTGTTGAGCAGGATTTAGGTTAGAACGTGCATCCAAAACAATTCTACTGTTCCTCTATCTGACATTGTCCTCATTCACTGATTTCCTCTGTGGTCTGTGTGCTTTATTCCGCTTTGTATTTCACACCTGACCTTTTTTTGAGTCATTTTTGTTTGTTTTAATAATTGTGCCTTAAATTGCTAGACTACATGACTCCACTTTCAAAATATAAGTGCAAACTAAAGCTCTCCTTTTATACACATAGAATTGCTGTTGGGCTTGAAAAGCTCTAAGTGGCAGAACAATACAGTGTGGACTAGCTTGCAAGTCTTATCTTGCTCTGGGTCTTGCTCAAAATTGGCAAATTTTTAAAAATTTATCTTTTTTTTTTAAATTGAGGTAACACTGGTTTACAAAACTGTATGACTGAGGGGTGTAGATTCACACTCTTCAGATGTATGAGACCATACCACACCCACCAGCAAGGCACCCATATCCCCCACAATAGTCCATTGGTCCCCCTCTGCACTTTGCCCCCCACTCCCCACATTCTGCCTCTGGTAACCTCATTTCTACAGTCATATTTCTAAGGTTAGATTTGATTTAGTTTTATCTATTCCTTTGTTTTGTTTTTCTATATTCCATGTATGAATAAAATGAGCCAGTATTTAGCTTTTTCTTTCTGATTTATTTCATTTAGCATGGTCTCTAGTTTCATCGACGGTGCAAAAGTCAAGAGTTCACCTTTTTAATTACCAAATGGTCACCCATTGTGTATGTATTATCACATCCTTTTATATCCACTCATCTGTCATTGGGCACTTAATTTGTTTCTATAACTTGGTTATTGTAAATTGTGCTGCAGTTAACATAGGAGTGCATATATTCCTTCAACTTAATATGTTTGCATTCTTTGAGTAGATGCTTAAGGGAGGTATTGACGAATCATAAGGTAGATCTATTGTTAGGGTGAGTTTTAGCAATGATAAATGCTCTGAATATTTGTCTAAATGTCTTTGCTGACTTGTATATCCAAAGTGGTATATAGCACTCTCAAGCCCAAAGAGACTTACTTCACGTGGAGTTTTTGAATTGGGTGAATTTTTCTCCCTTGGCAGTAGCTAACACACATGTCTGAACTACTGGACACTGCTAACTTTATTGAGTTGTCAGGCTTCATGACTTACACCCTTATTCATAAATGTAACTTAGAAAGTCGTCTAATATAACTGGTAGATCTGACTCTCCAGGTCCTATTGGCATATTATTGATGTAGTGTTTAATAGCTCCATTAATGCATGATAGGTTCTGGTGTCTGTGTTGATTTGCCTTTGTAGTAAGCAGTTAATTAAGTTTATAATAACTGTGATACACATTAAGAGTAATCATCATCTATACTAGCCCAAAGACAATTTAAAAGTGAATGTAATAGGATTCTCTGTCATTGTATATTTTAAGTTGTGATAACATTAATTATTGATTCCCCTAGAAGTATAACATTGGTTTTAGCTTACAATTTTGAAAATTAGGGGAAATTCTAGGAACATTTCAGAGGCCAAAATTCTTCTGACTCCATATACTGGAAAGGCAACATGGAGATTATGCCAACTTTTAAAATATCTGTTTTAGAGACATTTTTGTGTCTAGCCAAAATGTATGGCCAATATGTAACAAATACTGATTTATCCTCCAACTTAAGAGAAATAATTGGAAAAAGTAAATGAAACAATGTTTTCCAAATATTGGACATGCGTTAACAAAGGATACTGACTCTCCAGAGAGAGAAAAAACAAATGAGATGAGTCCTGCCAATGCCTAAGTTTATATAGACTTGGGGAGTTTTCCAGTTACAGAACAAGGAGGAAAATCCCAAATAGAATTTAGCATATTTCCTGAGTTAAGGAGACAGATTTAATAGAGCATTTGAATTCTAGAATTCAAAAAACAGAGTGTTAGGATAAAAGCGCTACAAACAGAACTCAAATGATTTGTAGAGGATTCGCTCAAGTGTTCATCAGAGTCGTGCTCCATGGAAGCCTGAGGAAGACTTCCAGAGGCTCAGAAGTGAAACACCTCAGAGGGTTAGAATAGAGTATTTTGCCCTCACCCAAGGCTGGGCCTAAACCCTATTTCCATTATCAGATTACAAACACCCATCTTTGAACTCTTGGTAGTATATTCAGAAGAATATTGCCTCGATATTGAAGATTAATTAGTCATACACAGAGCATTTCTCCAGACCCATTCAGCAAATCTTAAAGGCAAGACTTATATATATCGAACTATTTCTCCAGACCATAAATGTGTACCAGCACAAAGGTTGAGAATATACGGTTACAAAAATATATAGCAGTCAACAAAGTAAGATTCACAGTATGTGATGTCTATGGAAAAATTATCAGGCATATAAATATTCAGGAAAATACAACCTATAATGAGGAGAGCATTAAATCAATTGAAACTCACTCAGATGCTAGAGTTGGTGGACAAGAATGTTAAAAGTTATTATAGATGAATTCCATGTGTCAAAAAGACAGAGGTAAAATTAAAATTGTTAAGTAGTGGCAGAAAATAAATAAAAATATAGCCACATTTCTAGAGATGAAAATTGCAATGTCTGAAATGAAAAATGCATTGGATTTTATTAACAGTAGACTAAAAATTGCAGGAAAAATGTCAAACTTGAAGGCCTGGTGACAGGAATTATGCACAAAAAACACATAAAGAAAAACTTAAAGTTTACTGATGCTCTGTTAATTTTTAAAATTATGAGACAAGTTTACAAACCAAATTATAATTGCAATTGGAAGCATAAAGTTTGGGCCAGGTGGGAAACGGGGAGTGACAGAAAAACTATTTGAAAAAATAATGAGATGAAAATTTCCGAATGTGACTTGTCCTTGCAAAAGGAACATTTTAGGCATTTTCATTACAGAGACTTCAAACTAGGTGAGGGCAAACTATTCTGCTGGTAAGAGTTTAGTAGCATTTAGTCATTCAGACTGGTTAATTTTACAATATCGAATTCCTCAGTTTAGCCTTTTACACCTGAGATCAGCTGATAAGTTTGTGAATATTATTAGTATTGTATTTAGCCAACTTGCTTCCTCAAGCCTTCTGCTACAATTGATATAGACTATTACTGAATGTATCTTCAAGAATTAGGACTTGATCTTTGTGTTTCCATTTTTAGACCTCAAAAGCCATTACCAAAAAGGAAGCCAACAATACAAGTCCTAGAATTTCATGATCATCCATCCATCCATCCATCCATCCATCCATCCATCCATCCATCTATCTATCTATCTATCCATCTGTATATAAGAATGGTGGTATAGACCAGAGGAGCAGGGGGTGAGAGGATTCACTAGAAACAGAGTAGGGACCAGAACAGGTGGATTTTATTGAAGTGCACAGCTAAGGGGAGCAGCTGGAGAGACAGGAGAGGTCTGCTGTGTCATTTGTGAGTTAGCTCCCTGGCCTGGGATCGAACTCAGGCCTGTCTGTGATAGTGCTCAGTTTTAACCACTAAGCCACCAGGATGGCCTAATCAACATTTTATTTCAATCATAGGCAGCTATTTTATCAAGACCTATACTTAATGTACAGAAGAGAACATAAATAGTAACAATGTACTATTTGGCCCCCACATGTCAGAGAAAGTTCTTTTCTTCAGTTATAGCTGTCTTCTCCCTGAGTTCAGATCTGTGCATATCAAATTACCACTGTTTGATTCTAATCACGGAATATCTACTACCTGCAAACACTCTCCCTCCCAATAGTCCTTTGGCCATTTTTGTATTGTAAAACTCCGGAAATGTACTGGTCATTGTAAGCAAAAGGGAATCTGTTAAATAATATTAGATATTTAATAGGATCAATAAGATGTTTGAAGGACAAAATAAAACATAATTTGAGGTTAAGCTTAGAGATGAATACAACAAACCATGCTTCAAAATTTGCCTTGTAGGAAAAGCCATTCTGGGGCTTTCCCTCAAAATTAAAGGCTGAAAAATATTGGCTGTACTGCAGCAGAGCCATCATTGCTACTTATAGCAATGCCACTGCTGCCGAAAAATATAATCTTGCTGTTGCTACTCTTCCTAAGAATAAATTCGGACTTTCATTTCGATAGAATGGAAGATGATTCATGGTGTGATCATTGCTTAAGCACATGCAAGCTACTCAAAGATGGTTGGCGCCCCGGTCATATTACCCCTCAGTCTGCTTTGCCTGTTTCTTTACATATATATATATATATATATATATATATATATATATATATATATATATATATATATATATATATATATATATATATATATATATATATGTAAATTAAACTCTTAATTTAGAACCTATGTTATAGGCTATTTGTTGATGAAAGTATAGAGAAGGACAATTTATCACCGTATGGATACAGTTAGCTTTCTGCATTATAAGCTGGAGAGAATGTGACTGGATGTTGTGTTGATATATTTCTGAGGATGAGAACTCATATTCAGTTGTTTAAAACTTGGAAGTATATTAACTGAAAGTCTTTATGGCAGGAGTGTGAAACTTGAAAGTATATTATATGAAAGTATTTTATACAAAGTAATTATAAAAGAAGGGGACATGCTGTTGCGTAATCAAAGGACATGGGGTGTATCTGCGGGCCAGCTAAGTAATGAACTACCTTCCTGTTTGGGGAAAGCCGTTTATCATGTAGGTTTAGTGAATGAGGAGCAGACTATGCTTACTCTTTAACTCCCTTTAGCTAAGCTATAGACACATAATTTAGGTTCAGTTAATCACATGTTTCCAATGGAACTTTGGGATCAATCTTATATTCCCAATGGAATGTGGAAATTTGAGAGTAATCAAAAGACAAGAAGTTTTAGAATTTATTAAGATTTTGTTGATTATAGCAGAAAGCGTTATCATTGGGATTTTATGAAGATATAATAAGACAGTATAAATAAACCACTTTGAATATTTCACACAGCAGATCCTAGGTAAACATGTATTATTAATAAGTGAGAAGCCATTTCAGGCATTACCAAACTTGGACTTAAGAGCATTTTATTAGCCCAGGAATTGAGAATTAAAATCACTCATTTCTGTAGTCATTTTCATGTCTTTCATGTAGTTTAGTTTGTATTAGCTTAGGTTCAAAATAAATATTTTATTAAACTGTTTACATAAATCAAATGAGTCAGAGTATAACCTCCAGTTAGCATAACTCATTTACTCTCACAAAGGCCTGCGTGTGATCATGGCGGGCTGGGAGGGGATTTGAAAACAGAATTGCAGAAATGAACACAGAGCTATGCACCACACTGACAACTTCACTCCTCTAATCCCTCTCATTGGGAAGTAAGGGGGAACTGGTATGTGGCACTGCCTAAGCACACAGCCCAGCGCAGTAAGTCCAAGGCTGGGTACACAGATGTAGCTGATCTGTTCAATCCATTCCACCACATCCAGCTCCTGCCCTAATTGGAGACAGTCCTGGAGTGTTGTGCAATGTTTCAGGAAGTCCAATTTGGGGAGTGCTGTTTGCACAGTCTACACTATTGACTGCTTTGCATTCTGTACTTAGGATTTCTGGACATCAATGTACTTAAGTACTGCCAAAGTGTGGTCTTAATTAAGATAAATGTATTTTATATTTTCTCTGGATTATGTTAATTGTAAGAGTTACTTATTTGCTTTCTCTTATATTTAGGATAGAAAAAATAGTATAGTACCATTAGATAAATTCCAAAATTCTTCTCAATTTTTATATTGTCTAATAGCATCTTCATTTTATAGGGTAAGATGCTGATATCTAGAAATTATAGTGACTTGTTCAACGTCGTGTATGTAATGACAGAAGTGGACTCAAATTTGGCTTTTGATGACACAAGTAATGTGCTTTCATAATACACTCATTAAGCTGCCTCTAAACAATGTTCACCCTACAAGTGGCTAATGTTCATCAAAAAGGAGTCATTTCAATAAGGCATCTGATTTCCATGTCAATCTCCTGATTTCATGTCAATCTCTTGATATCATTAAGAATTAACTGATAACATTTTCCAGGAAAAAAAAAACACTAAAAGAAAGGTTTATCTAGCCCCTACTCCTTTTCTTTGACAATATTTATGTGGCTGTATTATGAAAATAATCTCTACAATTAGTGCCTGCTTATTGTTTGCCGGAAGCATTTGGTAAAGAATCTATAACGATTGAGAGACTGGGATGACTCCAGGTATATTGAGCATGCCTAGTTCATGCTAATCTAAGTTGAATCAGTAGATCTGGAGTGATTTCTTTTCAATAAAGCACCAGCGGGAGACAGTATTTCAAACATTCAAACATCATCTTTCTCTGCTTCCCTACTTGCATAAATCTTCCTGTAGGTAATGTTCAGTGGTACCTACTCACTTAAGTTTCATTACTAAATACATTTTCACTGAATCTCATTACTCCCTTTCCAATAGTGATAACACTGTCCTAATTGCACAGTGTTTACCTTCATATTAGACCACAGTCCGTAAGAATTCAGGGACGGTTCTGTCTTGCTCATTACTTTGTGTCCAGATCTGTCACAGAGGGAGAGAGCAATAAATATTTATTGCTGATTTAATATCTTTACTAAATTTCAAGCTTGATTGACTTGGGATATGAAATAATTACTTAATAGAAACAAGGAACTCAAAGAAAGAATCATTTTCAGATGAAATAAGATAACTTCATATTTTTATGTCCAATTGTAATTATGATAGAACTTTGAGGTTTAGATAATTAGAGGTAGTTTGTAATTCTAATTACAAAGCTTACAACAGAAAAATATATTACCATAAATATCAACTGAAAATATTTATAGCTAGTCTTGGACTGGTAAGGGGAGAAATAAACATGTTGCTGAGAACACAGAATTGCCTAAGTATGATCAACGATATGAGAATCTCAACCATTAGAGCTATGAGACTGGTGAGGGAAAATAAAGGTTAGTCAAGAACTAACCTTTGAAAAAGACTTAACAATGGTAATAGAAATAATGACAGCACCAGTAAAGGTATAGAGAAAGAAGGGGCTGAGGTTTGTGTAGAGGTATAGAAACCAAAGAAGGAAGAGATTGAATCAGAATAAGATCTACAAAAGTGTTTGAAATTGGAGATTGAGGAAATGTTGAGTGAACTTGAGTTCAGTGTTTTTTTGTTTGTTTTTTTTTTTTTTTGGTTTGTTTAAAGAGCAGTTTGAATAGGTTGGGGAAGCTATGGTGAAGGGTTCTAAGAGTTATTTGGAAAACATAAAAAAGCAACTAGCATAGACCGTTTTCTCAAGGATCCTGATCAAAAGTTGGGAAAAAGGACTTTTACTTTGGAAAAAATGGCAGATCTTTCATTTTTCTTTTTAATGATAAAGGAAGACTTGAGTTTGGCTTTTCAAATAATAATAGCTGTAAATTGCTAAATCTTTATCAATCTGCCAAAAATCTGTTAATTATCCTCTACTACTCCAAAAGCAGAAATTATCTCCATTTTAGAGATGATGGCATTGACACTGTAAAATTGGAAACTTGTCAAGTCATACCATGTCAACACAAAGTATGTAACTTAGTCTGATTTCAAACCCTAAACACTGCCACAGCTTGGTGCTGTTTCCCTGCAAAGAAAGCCATTTCCTCAAGTCAATGCTAAAGCAACCAGAGAGAGATGCACAGAAAGAAGGGGACAAATGTGTGAGTTTAGGCTGTGATGGTTTCAATTTTCTCAGTAGGAGGTTATGTGCTAAGAGGGGAGGGAGGAGGGCTGGGATTAGGGACTTGAGCAGAGCGGAAACATTTGGAACAGCTGCAGCAAGGAATGCAATGGGGAGTCAACAAGTGATAAATAAAAGAATTGCTGAGATGCAATGAGAGCCCAGCTGAGGTCAGTTGACGTGGTCACTATTGTTTAGGGATTTGCTTCAGTTTATTAATATGGGAAGAAAAACTGGGAAGTTGGGGTGTTTGAAATGTGGACATTGGAAAGGTAGCAATAGCTGAGAAAGAGGAAGGAGACTTAGGTGGATTGAAAGGCTTTACTGACCTGATTATTTATGTGGATTTCAGCAGAGTGGAGGGGAAGGGAGGTGGGGCTTACAGCCACGAAGAGTGAATAAATAAGTTACAACAGACCTGGAAGAGGATGAAGGCAGAAGAAGAAAGATATGACAAAGGTAGAAGGATAGGAATCTGCCTGTGGTTTAATAATTATAAAACACTCTAAAAAATGATAGCTAACATTAATTGATAGCTCATCTTGGGCCCGAACCAATACCTGTGTAATCATGATAAGTCCCATAATAACACAATCAGGTTAGTATTATCTCTCTATATGAGGACACTGTGAGTAAGTTCGAGATACAAATGCAACAAGGATTTTAATCCGCTTGTCATGAAAGAGAGGAGATTCAGGAAGAAACTGTTGGGCAGCACAGCCCAAGACTATACCCAAGAAGCCACTGTCTTTGCCCAGGACTGAGGCACCTTATGTCACATAGTTTGACCTGGTTTACCTGGTTAGTGACTGCAGTTCTCTCAGATTCATTAGTAAAATCTGATACATAGTTGCTTGAACACAATTCTTATGAAATACAAGTGTACTACTTTATACATTCCATGTCATATGAAAGCTTGGGGGGGAAGGTACACACCTGTTAATTGTTACTAACACCCTCAGACATATTTTATTGGTCAGGCTATAGTGAACTACAAGTTTCAGTTCTTGCAGCTGGATAAAGCTGCACATTTTGAATGCCTGAAATTTGACCTAAATGGTGTTGACATTGTAGTGACTGTGAGTGATGGAAAAGGAAACAAAAAATCTTAGATTTTTTTTCCTCCTCTACGGAGACCTCTTCTCCTCAAATTAATAACAACAACAGACTTAGAAAATATCTCTTAAACTACAAACCACAGCCAGCAGTACAGCTGCATAGTTCTGAGAGGCCCACAGAGATTCCTGCCTTTCAGCCTAAATCCTTCCACTCATAAAAATCCCCTTGTTGTTTTGTTAAAATGTCCTCTCTTCTTGCTGTTTTATTTTAGTTATTATAGTTTAAGTGTCAGTGGAAAATATCTCCAATGCTTGACATGGATAACTTTAATAATCTACATTTATTGTGCTATACTTTAAAAGAAACAGAGAAAATATATTTGAATTCCATAAATAGCTATTGACAAATACTTTAACGAGTAAAATTCTAGGTTTCTATGGAGATTCTAAGGTGATTAAAGCATTGTATCTGGCTCAAAACTGATATAGCTTAGAAAGACTGAAAGACATATAGAACAAAGATTATATGAATCATAAGATTATTTTGAAAAGTTTTTAAACACGTTTTGATGATGTAGATGAGAGACTCTCCTAGAGTTGTTTCTCCATTGCAAAAGAAAAAAGAATGGAAGGAAAGATAGACAGAAAATCATAGAATACTCAAATGAGATCTTTTTGAGATGCCTTTACTATCTAGGTAGGGAGCAGGAGTGCCATTCCGTACTCCACCGCTAGCAGTCAAAGATTTATGAACAACTAAACATACAACCAGATATGTTCTTTAGGCAACCATCACCCAGGAATGTGAATGAAGGAATTACCTGAAAAATTGCACTTAATTACCTTTACATTGTTTATTTACGTGTTTTGGTAAAAGTGATGTGCAGGTTTTAATTATATTGGCATATGTGATAAGGGTTAAATAATTGACCCTACTTAGTGACAGAGACATGGAATGAAGGAAGGATAAAAGCGATGATGCAGATGTTCTCTGTGGCTTCTCCTTCTGGCAGGAAAAAAGACCTTGATTGTTTTACTGATGATATGTTGGCAAGAGAGAACTCTGGGGACTGTAAGGATGGAAGAAATAAAAAAAATAATTAAAAAAAAAGACCTTGACTGAATTTCCCAACAGAAACAGCTAAAAAGCTGGTGTGTGTGTGTGTGTGTGTGTGTGTGTGTGTGAAGACCAGATATGTTTATACCTGCTTTGTTAAAGTGGCCAGATAGCAAGAATCCCACAGAGAACTGCTAAAATAACAAAAATTCATTTGAATAAATTTAGAGATCTAGTTGGTTTTATGAAATACTGGGGCAGATTCATATCTAGCAAGTAGCAAGGCTTGACTAGGATTACTTCAAAATGGAAGATTCTACAGTCCCAAAGAGGGTGACACAAGGTTATTAGAAAAAGAAAGAGTTGAAAGATTACTTCAGGTAAAACCACCTTTATAAGGGAAGACAGAGGTAATGCAGATTACCGCACTACTGTTAGCTAGGAAACTCCAGGTTGTTGGATTAGAACTCTACTTTTGAGAGAAGCTGAAACTGCATTTAGGTTACTTATTAAATCCTGGTGAGGTCTGGCATGAATGCTCCATTTTGGACCTGATTTTCTTTTTTTTCTAAAATAAGGTGAAAAACATCCAGAACTAAATAACCACCAATACCTACATTTACCTTAGTCAATTCTGAAAAAAATGTGCATACCTTGAATTTCTGTTGGGAAAAGAATTTCACTGGGCCTCCCTGGTGGTGCAGCGGTTAAACGCTGCACTGCGGAGCTGTGGGCAGCGGTGACCCGACTTTGACGCCCGGCCGGGGAGATTCCCACATGGCGCAGCAGACCACTCCTGTCTCACCTGCTGCTCCCCTCAGCAGTGTATTTCTATCGATCTGCTGTTATGCTCTCCACTCTGTCTCTGGCCTGTACCCCAGCTTGTATGCATAAATAATCTTAAAAAAATGTAAAAAATATTAAAAAAAAAGAATTTCCCTTGTATCCTAAGGGAAAAGGGAAAGAAAAGTGCTAAGCAGAAAGAGGCAGTCAAATCAGAAAAAATAAAAAAAAGCAGTTAAAACCTGAATTAAACTTGGAATTTGGAGGAAGAGAAAAACGGTCAACACTCACTTCAGGTTGCCTTATTACAGGTTATCTCTATGGTAAGAAAAAAAGTAATTATATAGTGATTTTAGGTTTGTAGCACATCCATGTAATAAAGAGACCCAACTTCAAGCAAAAAATTCTATCATATATAAAGAAATTAGAAAAGTGATTTCACTCCCAAATTTTTTAAAAAAGATTAATTTATTTATGCATACAAGCTAGGGTACAGGCCAGAGGCGTGGGGCGGCAAGAGGGTTCGCCAGAAACAGAGTGGGGAGCAGAACAGGCAGACTGACAGAAATACACTCTGAGGGGAGCAGCAGGCGAGGCAGGAGAGGTCTGTCACTCCCAAATTTTTGAGACTAACATAATTTTGATGACAAAACAGGCTAATATGATATTGGAAAGGAACCTTATGGGTCAGTCTCTTTTACAGTCTTAAATAAATAGTAGCAAAGCAAAAATCACTGTTTTAAAAATGTGATGATTCAGCATGAGTAATTTCATTTACCCCAGAAATGTAAGCTTGAATTAATATTAGAAAATTGATTTTTATGATTTACCATGTGTTAAAAATAGTTATGGTCCCAATATTTATTTCTCTTCCCTTCATAGATCATTTTATCTAGAAATATGCATTTCTAGAAATACATTTTTAATGTGTCTATGTATATGCTTTCCCGGAACTGTGCACTGCTTGAGATTCTTATATAATTACCAAACCTGTGTATTAAATAATATAGCACATTAATATCATGAAGAGGAAAAGCCTTGTGATCAGTCATCTCAGTAGTTGAGGGAAAGGCAATTAAAAATGTTTAACATCAATATACTAAATAATATCAAATTAGGAATGGAAAAAAAATTGCATCAACCCAGCAAGGACTAATGACATTTATGAGATCTATAATTAATTTTGTAATTGAAATGAAATCGATTAGCATATTCATTATGAATGTCAAAGATTAAAGATGGTCATAAATTGTTTGACAGCCCTCCTATCACATCTGGATTCTGTCTCCTCTTGAATATCAGTAAACTCTGAAGAATATGGTAGAAGAGATGCTGCAACAGTTTCTGGCTTTAAGAAACTTGTAGCTTCTGCTTCTTTGTATTGTGCAACACATTCATTGGTGGCCCCGGTCATCATCTAAAAATTTGAACTTCACTTAGAACAACTCCTGAGGAGGCCATGTGTACACAGTCAGATGGACAGTTTCAGCTAAGTCCAGCTGCTCACTCATTCTTGTCAAGGCTCCAGATATGTAAATGAAGCCATTTTGGACAGTGCAGACTGGCCAATATGCCAGCAGAACATTAATGAAGGATCACAGTTAAATGGAGAGAAGTATTGACCAATCAAATCCTTAATATACTCAATAATGAAAAAGTGTTTTTATCCTCTAAATAACTTTTGAAAAAAGTAAAGACTCTTTCAGCACAGTTTTACACCCACATCCATACCTCTAGAGACTATGGAGAGTTCCAATAAACCCCCTCCCCAGTGTGGTTTCCTCTATTATTAACCTCATGCATTGTATTGTGTATTTGTCATAATTACTAAGGGCATTAATAACTACATACATGCAGGCTCACACTGTATTGTACAGATACATAGGTTTGATAAGTGCATAATGTCATATGTCCACAATTAAAATATTACATAAAATGTTTCCCAGTCGGTAGCTCACCTTTTCAGTCTCTTAATAGTCTTGTCCTGTGGAAAAAATTAATAAAATATGACTTGTGAATTTGTATTTCAGAGTATGCTCCATTTTGAGTCAATTTTTATGAAAGGTGTAAGACAGCTGTTTCTAGAATTTTTTTTTTTGCCTTTAGTTGCCCACTTGTTCCAGCTCCACTTGAAAAGACAATCTTTTCTCCATTGACTTGCCCTTATTTACTTGTAAAAGTCAGCTGACTATATTCATGTGGCTCTGTTTCATGGCTCTATATCCTGCTCCACTTGATCTATCTAATCTTTAACCAATTCCATGTGGGCTTGATTACTATAGCTTTATAGTAAGTCTTGAAGTTGAGTTGCATCCATTCTCTGATATTTTCTTGAATATCGTGTCCGCTGCTCTGGATCTTTTCCAATATAAGCGTTAGACACATCTTGTCAATAGCCACAAAATAACTTTCTGGAATTGTGTTGACTCTATAGGTAATTTTGGGAAGAATTGTCATTTTAATGGTATTAAATCTTGCGATTCATGAACATGAACTCTATTTATTTAGATCTTTGTTTTTTTTAAATCACAGTTTCTTAGTTTTCTTCACAAAGATCCTATACATACATGTAGGATTTATTTCTAAGGATTTCATTTTTGTATGCTAATTCAAGTGGCAGTGTTTTTAATTTCACTCAACAGAGTGGTACATTTGTTACAGTTGCTGAGCCTATCCTTATAAATCATTCTCTCAAAGTATGTATAGTTTGCTTTAGATGTTTTTTTAAATCTAAATTTTTTAGTAAAAAATTACTGAAAGTTAATAAAGATCTAATTCATGGAGAGAGACATCATCCTATTAACTACATTACCTATAATAACTATGCTAAAAATGTCAAGCTCTTTGAACTGGCTTATCGTAAGCACGAAAATGCTTACTATTTTTAGTGGAAATCGCCAACTTAACTTTACAATGTCTATGTGAGAATGACAAGAAAGAAAAAGACTAACTCATTCCTGCAAAAGCAGGAAAAGTTTGGGCAGTCTTCTCACTTGACTTGGTAGTGACTGTGATGTTTTATAAGGGTAATAGGTATCTGTATGAAATGTAGAATTGAAGAAATATGCAGTACAGTTAGTATTTATTTCAAGTGTTCGATGCAGTCACTCAATCTTTCTGACATTCACTCAACATTCCTCCCATCTTAATTTCTGGGAAAATCTGCATTTCTACAAGTTGTTTTTAAAAACAAGGATTTTTTTGGCTACCAATTTATTGTAGTGAATATTTAGAGACAATGAGAAATAAATATATTGTGAACAAGATGGGAAGTGTCAAGGCAAAGGGGAAAATTTCTTCATTCCTCACAGTTCTTTTCAAGCTAGATGAGTTAGCAATTTAAAGTCAGACAGATTAATAGGAGAAAAAGACCAAATTTAATAACATAGATATGGAGAATTTACATGGCTCTTTTTTTATTTTATTGAAGTAACAATTATTTACAACAATGAATATAATTTAGAGGCACAGGATCACCCCTTCAGGTGTATGTTATCACATCACATCCACCACCAAGGCACTAAGCACATTCCACCATAGTCCATTTTGTGCCCTCCTACTGTGCACGGCTCTAAGTTCCAAAATAAGTGGGACAATAGTGGATTTATGTCCTGAGCTAAAGAAAGGGATAGACACCTAGGATATCAAAGAGAAAGGGTCTCACATGAGAGGAAGAATGACTTTATATGACAAAACCAGATATTCTGTTTGCCCTGCCCTAGGATCGGTTTCAACAGTGAAAAGTTATTTCTGGATATGTCCCTGAGTCTAGGTAATCTGCATTCTTTAAGTAATAATAACATTTTCTCTGGAGAATCACAGGGCGTTGATTGACCTGGATGTGGAAACATCCAAGGTGACATATATTGGAATAAATCTGCTTTGGACATTTTGGGTAAGGCCTATTTGAATAATCCTGCAAGAGAAAAAATACATATATTTTAATATTATATATATAATTAGCATTATATATATATAAATATATATAAATATATAAATATATATATATATATATATATATATATATATATATATATATATATATATATATATATATATATAAAATTAGCTCCAAGTTTGAGCTAATTAAACTTGGAGATTGGCCTTGGCTCCTGCCCCAATGCCACACTGTTATAACTTTACTTTTATGGAAATCTTCATATTGGAAAAATGGGAGAGACGATCCATCCCCTTCTCAATTTATTATGCACTCCCTTGTTTCTGAAATGAGGATATGCAGAAACACAGGTATAGTTTATGTAACACTGAATTAAGGGGATGAGGCAGTGTAAAGTGGGAAGGAAGTTTTTTCCTAAAATAGTTTGGTGTAGAGGTCTTTGTCCATTAAATTACACTGGTTATAAAGTTAATTGATACAAGTTAGTACACAAAGCTAAGTTAAAAGGAAAAGGTTAAATATATTACAAATACTAATTTCTCTAAGTTTTAAGTTTGACCACAACAGTTTGGAGAATATGAATGACCACATCTGAAGATCCAATATTTCGAAATGATTTGGAAAGGCAATTATAAAAAGAGTCAATAAAGTTCCAACCCCTCCTCTTTCTCTGTCAGAGGATTAATTATAAAAATCAGTTGTGCTAAAAGCTGCATTACAACTTAGAAAGATTTCCCTGTAGATTACATGGTTCCTGTTTATAATTTCCTTTTTGGTTTAAAAGGAAGTTCAACTATTTGTAAGCATTGTTTTCTACTTCTTACCCCTATTTTTTGGCAAGTCATTATACTGTAGAAACTTGCTGTGTCCACTGTTATTTATCAATATGGCATAGATAAATGGTTTTTCTAATTCCAAGGTTGTACTGTAGTTGACTTCAGAACATTTTACTTAAAAAATACATATTTTTCCCATAATTTGGCACTTGCATAATATCGAAACTTACAAATACTTGGAAAATGCATTTGCATTTGTTAAAATTGCCCCACCTCCATGCATACCAAACCAAGACTGAACAAATATTCCAAGTGTCTTCATAGCAGGTCATAGGGGTCATTCCAATTGGAAAACAAGACTTCAGATGCTATTTCCTTTACCTAAGCTAATTGCAAACAAATGTTCCCTTTGTCAGAAAGGAAGGAAAAAAATGTTAAGCCCAGTGGAAAAGCTCATTCTGTGTTTGGTGCTAGTTTCTGGCAGCCTAGGTAGTTCAAAGATCTCCTTTTTCCTCTTGGTTCTCCACAGGCAGGATTGCCTGGGCATAATTATTTTACTTCTAATTCAACTTCCATTCTTGAACTTAGCTTAAGGTTACCCCATAACTAGCATTTATTTTGGGTGCTAGGAATTATAATGCTTCTCATAATAGCAATTCCTTGTGTCTGTTGGCTAAGAGGAAATAAACTAGGCAACCCCAGGACTCAAATTGCCAATCTGATAGGCTTCCAGAAGAACAATGAGATGCAAAAGTCAGAGGAGAAATATGCCAAGTTTACTAATGCAACTGCCCACACAGAAAAGAAGCCACTCTGAAAAAGTTGATTTGACCCCTTAAGCTGAGCAAGGGAGCCGACTCAGCCCACTAAAGAAAGGGATCCCAATAAATGCAAAGAACAAGCTGCTTTATTCTTTATTCCATACTTGTATTACTAAGTGCCTATTCTGGACTTGTTTTCTGTTTGAAAGGCCACAAAGGTTAGGGAACTATTCTCCACTGTATTAATTGGTAAAGTTAAATCACTTGCCCACTGCATTCGCTGTAACACCCTTATTCGCAGCAAAACCATCGGCCACCTGTACTCAGCATGTTCTCACACATGGTCATTAACTCTGAAAGCGAATGCAAGCCAAACAAAGACTGCAGAATAAATGGGTTGCCATAAGAAAACAATTAAAAAGTCACCTGTTGTGAAAAGACATATTTAATCAAACCTGGGCAAAGAGACCACCCAGGATTAAACAGAAGTTTTTCTAAAAAATCTGGTATTTATAATACAGGTGCATTTTTGTGAAAGAGTAATTGTGATGAAAATATATTTAGCTGATACATAGAAGCACTGAGAATACAACTTTCTGACATTCAATTTTTTCTTTATAAATATTAAAATTTATTTTTTCTTCTTAAAGAACCAAAAGTAAATTACTTTTACAAAAAGGTGATCATTAATGAAATCAGAAAATTTCTGTGATTTCTAAATTTTTGCACTTATAAAACTTTGGCCTATAAATTATTTTCAAATTTAAAAGATGACTTCTTTATGTAATTAGAAATAATCATAGAGATACCTATGTACTATTTCCAAATCCTCCAAATGATCATTTCTCAGGATAGGTTCTTTCAACCAGAGTTTTATATTACATTCCAGTGTAAATATATTTTAAACACTTCCAAATAGTTAAAGGTATTGCATTATATTTAAATTTTCTGTTACTGAATTTTAAATTACTAAAAGTAATGAAAAAAAACTTTTATCACACTATTTTACAACAAAGACTAAGTCCATATGGCAGATTTGATTTGTAATAAAATCTAGGGTGAAAGAATCACACACTTTTATACATGAAACACAAATTTAGAAAAGAGAATATGTGTTTGTTAAAAGATGGGTCATTTAATTATATTTGTTAATATCATTAAAGTGATAGTATTAAATCAAATATTGCCATTGCTCATAAATTTCTCATTTAAGAATGGCAAGAGTAAAATAATTTATCATTTCTATCATATAATTTTCCCTATTCCAATAATTTTATTAAAAATTTTAATACCAGTTGTTTTGCATAAATTTTAGTCTGAATTGAAATATTTTGCCTAAAACCCATAGCCAAGCAATTCACAGACAAAAATACTTTGACCTGAGTTTATAGATTTGTAAAATGAGAACAAATATTCTTTTTGTGTAGGGTCACTAAGCTATGCAAAGTAGTTAAGAACGTGGAACGCTTCGGTCATTCATTCATTTTTCTGAATGTTGTATCTTTGTGATCAGCTTTTTTGAATAGTCTTGTGTCAGTATGACTTACCTTTCTGCACTTTCTTTTATCACTTTGACTTTCTTTATTATAGCAATTTTGAGTTCTCTGTCTGATAGGAGATATAATGTTCCATGTCTTGGTGGTTGGGTTTTGGAGAGTTGTTCTCTCCTTTTAATATTCCCTTGAGGTCTCAAGTTGCCATGTGTTATATTTTTTGTCTTGCCAATTTTCTTTCTTTAAATTTCCGTATATATACACACACATATATATTATTCCATTAGATATTATTCCATATATATACACACACATATATTTTAATATTTGTGGCAGTAACCCTGAAATTGAACTACCTTTACTTTTTCCACTAATCCCACAGGTGGAGGGATTAAATTTATTTTTTGGTCTCTGCTGGCTTCCACATATAGTGCAATCTATATTTGCAGTTACTGAGTCCCTTGGTGACTAGAAGGGCCTGAAGGGGTCCAGCTGTTGTTGCAAATGTGTTGGAGGGGTGGACGTCCGACCTGTATTTGCTGTACCTGTGATATTCCCCCATTGCTGAGACCTGAGACTTTCAGTATGTGCTCTGCGGGAGTCCATAATGAGGTCAGTTCCATTCCAGAGCCCAGAGCCTGGGAGTACACTCTAGAATACCTTCCGGTTTGGGTTTTTTTTTTTTCCTTCCAGGGGGCCTGGCCTGTGTATATATTTCCCCCTTCAGGGGTATATAACTACACACTATCTCTGTTCTCCCTTTCCCATAGCCCTTGTGCTGGGCTACCAGACCTGCATTCTGTGTCTCCCACCCCAGACATCAGTTTCTAGGTAGTTCGAGATCTCCACCTATCTCCTGTCAAGGAAGGGTGTTTTTTTTTCTTCTGTGCAGTGTGACGTACAAGCGCTATTTGAGTTCCACCCTGAGCATGGGACTCTTGGTACATGGGACTCTTGAGCTGTACCAAGCAGATTTTTTTTGCAATAGCAGAAAAAAATCCCTCTTGTTAACTGTTAAGATGTTCTTAGGAGCAAAGCAAGGACCCTCCTCTGTTACCATCATGGACAAAAAAACCCACACTCAGGCTCTTCCTATTATTTTCCTCCACTTTAGGTGAAACATATATTAGCACAGTAATATGCTCTAGATACTCCATAGAACTTAAATTCAGTATGTTCTCAATTGCCATTATAAGCTTGTTTAATATCAGCAATGCCATGAAAAATATACTTAGATTTAACTATTTTGTCATTTAGCTTCAGCAGTTACTATCTTCTTTCAGCAATGTTTTTATTTCTCATCTTTCCTTTATCACACATCCCTCCCTGTGTATTCTACCCCATAAATAGCTCTTGCATACATTTTATTATTCCCTTCCCGATGTCTTGGTTCAGTCTCTCATCATCCTCTGTATAATTGTTCTCTACTTGTTCACTCAAACTGTGGTCTTGCTCTCTTAAACCTGTCCTCCATGCCATCATTAGGACCTCTTTAACGTGAAAATTTGCCATATATCAGCATGTCCATTGACACAAGAATGGAGTCTAAATTCCTCACCATATTAGAAGGGGGTTTGTGTGACCTCATCTTGCTTATATCTCCCCTCTTCTGTACTCCCCTCCATTCTTGTCATCTCTTCCTCTTCCTCCATTCATGTATTTCAAACCACTCACTGCTCTCAAGAAATACCCATGTCTGCCTATGACTTCGTGCTTTTGCATTATTTCCTCCGCCTGGCATAGCATCCTTTCTTTAAACATGAATTTCACTCATTTGTCATGGATCAGATCAGTGTCATCTCCTTTTTGAGTTCTCTCTTAATGCTCCAGAAGAGATTTCTACTTCTTCAGTCTCAACACAGTGTCATGCACTCAATTCTATTGCAGGGTTTAACCATACTCTATTCAAATTTTGTATTTTCTCCTTCACCACTGAATGAGAAGCTGAGGCAGGATATTTGTCTTTTCAATATATTTTCCCTTTAAAGTTAACACATTTTAAATTCTTCCAAAAATGAAAATGTTTTAAATCCTACCATTTACCATCACCATTATGTTATAAAGGCTGTTTTTGTGCCAATAGCAGAAAAAAAAATCATGAGTGAAAAACGAAAACTTCTATTTACTAATTATATATGGGGAAATTAAGTGAAGTGCTTTTGTCGTTGTTGTATTTTTGCTTTATTTTTTCATTTTTTAAAAATATGTACCTGTGAAAAATCTTGTCATGAACTAGAATAGGTCCAGGAATTCCTTTCTGGGAACTAATTTAGTTTGGACTCAAGTTCAAAAGTAACTGAAAGGCACTCTGAGGGCTACTTATGTTTTTTTTTTTTTTTTTTTTTTTTTGGTGGTGGTGGGGATATACTGTCTTTAGTATAGAGCCTGAGGCTGAATACCTTTGATAAATATCCATCAAATGAATGAACATGTTAAGATTGACACTTGGTTCACTTAATTTGTGGTGCCATATATGTTTAAACCAGGATCAAGTTACTGATTATTTTCTACTCTAGCTTCTACTTATTTCCACGTGTTCCCCTTTGAATTTGTTACTCCATGTTAACAGCCTTACAGTGAATTAGCCCTCCCATTAAAGAATTTTTATATTTTTAACTTAAAAATATTTATTCTCTCAATACTGCATAATTTTTTTCATATTTTCAATTTATACCAAAGTAAGAGTCATCATTTTGCTTATATTCACAAATAATAAATTTTAAATCTGCTCTCTTAAAAGTCAGATTTTTACTCTCGGGATATATTTGTCCATGTGATTAGATTAGACTTATTATTTAAAGGTTATAAGAAGAGGTAGAAACTTCGTACTTCCAAGAGAGAAGCACTTGAGCCTTAGTGAGCAGCTGTGGTTCTTACCCAGCTTTGGAATGCCTGGGGCCTGATGTGGACAATAACAAAGAGCAAAGAGAATTGTTTGATCTCTTCTTGTTTAAGTTTATTCATCCCTAAATGGGAGGAAATAGATTTCCCTTTAGTCTTTCTCAATAAGTTATATGAGCAAATGCATCAAAAGTATGTTGAACTTCTCAGAAAATCAGTAAGAAAAATAGTAATGGCATCGTCATGATATCTTTACGTATTTTATCAATAGACTGAGATTAAAATCCAAGCGTGGGTCAAAGAATCATTTTACATTATTATGCTATTATCTGGTTATTCTCAGTTGTGAATAGTTTGAAACAAGAGTCTCACTGAATAAGGAATTTAACCCACATCAGTCGTGGGCTTCCTCCAAAGTGTCTTTTTTGACAGAAAGAATCTATTTTCAGTTGTTAGTGTCTCTTTTGGAGGGTTTTCTATCAGAATTTTCTCGAATATCAATTTTAGGGTAAGCAAAGTCTATTAAATCATTAAAAATAAAATAAATGTGAAGAAAAGAAACTTGTTGCTATGTTTCTTGTTTGGCTCTGAGAGAATGCAGAGGGATCAGAAGCAGCAGCGGAGACCACCAGCGAAGAACAGCTGTCTTATGAAACAGCAGGAAAGAGCTCTCCAAGGACAGAGGGGATCCCAAATAGATGCCTGTTACATGAAAGGGTGTGTGTCTGGAGGGCACAAGGCAGGATGACTGGGAACTTCTGAAGCTGGTAAATAAAAGGGCACAGCACTGTAAAGTGAGAAAACACTCCAGATATAAAGCAAATCAAACTTGGCAACAGCCAAAGGAAAAACAGTTCAAATTTAGAAAATTCAAGTTGACTATTGTCAAGTGAAATGTTAAATGTTGTTTAAGCGAATGTTAAAAGTCACCAGACACCAATATTTCCTTCCAGTAACATTTTCATCAACACTGGAGGCAACAAAATGAATCAAGTATTTATTTCTTACTTTCAAGGATGATGGCTTGTGGGACAGTCTCTCTACATCAGGCAAAAGCTCTGCGGCTGCCTACCACACCCTTACAAGGTAATGTTCTTTTCCCTCCCATCTCTTTTTAAAATGCTGCTCAAAAGCATCTTCATTCCAGTGTCTTCTTCTGTTATCATCTCATTCTGTTATGGACAACTCCATCACTACTTCTTGTCGCCCCTACCAACTACTTCTGGTTGTGGTTACATGCCCCGCATGTGCTGTCTAATGTGTGTTCCTGTGTGTCTGGGGCTTGTTGTCATTTACATTGAATTCCCCTTATCATTTGATCAGGTGGTTTCATGTGACTATTTTCCTTGAAGAAATCACATCTTTCCCTTGTTTAGTGTGTGGTCTTACTGTTTCTCCTGCCTTTAAAAATGTAGTCCAACTTTCTGAGGAGCTTGCCTTAGGATATGACATAAACAACATTTTTATAGGTACGTCTTCTCATTTACTGCTCTTATAACACACACATAGATATATGCACAGGCATTTTTTCCACATTTCATTACTTTCTCATGTATTTAACCATAAACATTTATGACATCTTTTAATAAGTCACTCTTTGTCTCCCCATCCAACCCTAGTATTTTTCTTCATTGAACTAACCTGGGCTATGTGCTCTCTTAATCAGCAATAAGATCCATTAATTGTGTAGCAGGAGAACCCTAAGCTCAGAGGGGACTACAAAGTTTTCCAGTCTCAGTCATTAGATGAGATAATGTTACTATTAAGATAGGTGCCAATGGTAATTAGTTCTTCCTTTTTCAATTGTTTTAAGATATTTTTTATCTCCCTAACTAGATTCTTTATCTCTTTAAAGCAATTGAGTTTTTTCGTCCTGTACAGCATTTGCTGTTTAGCAAAGTAGAAAAAGTATTTGCCATTTAATTGTTTGAGGCAGCAAAACAGACGATCAGGAAAGAAACAGGAAATAAAAAGATCCTACCTCCCTCCCCAACAGGGAAAAGGCTAGCAAGGCATAAAGTATGTACAGTTCAGATGGTTACAAGCAGGACTTGGATGGAGACATAATCATTGGAAAAGTGACCCAGAGATAATTTTCTAGAAGAAAGCAGAAAGATCTATTCTTCTGAGTTCTGGTCCAAATCATGAGTTCTACAAAACTAAAACTGTAAACATTGTTTAGTCACTGGACTGTGAAGTTTTTAATCTTTGTTATCCTTTATATTTTCATATCAATCTATCACATAAAAAAGGATGCAAAATTACAATTCAAAAGAGTAAGTGTAATTGTTTGCTGAAAGGCATAGAATTCATTAAGAGAAAACAATATTAATGGAAACTGCAATGGAAACACAGTTATAGCCAAAAAATCTACAAAATAGATTCCAGAAACATTACAATAAAATGTTAGACAAAGTGGGAACCAGGAAGGGAAATGAGTTTTAACAGAAAGAAAAGAAGTTTACAACCTCCTGTGGCTCTAGGGAGAAAAAGCTCACCCACATTGCTCCCTTTAAGAGTTTTTCCAGGTTTAACTAGCTGTATGGAGGTTCCCATATGGCTATTAAAGAATTATACTATCAAATAGAAAAATAATAAGTATATTAAAAACAGTATATAATCATGCTATTAGAAGGGAAGGGCCATGTCATGAGCGCATTATATTTAAGAGTTTAGAAGAGTCGGTACTCAATAAACGCCATGCACAGTGTAGGCTTTGAGAGTTTACTTTCTAAATCCAATATAGAACTAAATAAATAATGCAGTCTCGATAACCCTCAAAATAGAAAGTAAATGGTCCATTAAGAAAACACATTAAGAAGTCTTATTGACTCATGCATGGACTATTCAAATGCCCATTATTAGCCAAATGCTCCCATCAATTGTATTACCCACACAGAAAGCAGTCTTCTTAAATATACCTTCAGGCCATAAATTCCCATTCTCAGTCAGTTATTGACCAAGGTTTCTAATTTGAAATTTTATAATTTTATAAAAATGTTACAATTTTTGCTTTAAAGTTGCATTTTTTAAAAAATGGTATGGCTCTTTTTTAGAAAGCAGTAACAGTCAACATTAAAAAAAAATACAACTAGACTCGGTGTCCATCTTAGGTGGGGTACTTAGGTGGCCACGGCTCTCTTTCACGTTATCAACATGAAAGGGACAAGGCAGGAGGCTTCTTTTTGGATAACTCTGTCATCATAAACAAATCAGCATTCTAAAAGAAAGCATTCAGGTCATTTTCCATCAAAGACCCGTTGTACAAAATAGGCTTGATGGTGCACTTGATAATGTATGATGATGTTATCTCTGCTTTCTGAAAGGGGAACTCATTTCATATGGACTTGGAAGAAACATGAATTATCCAAATATATTGGTTTTCAATCAAATGCACACCCAAGTCTAAATTACTTTGTTCTTCTGATCACTTAAGTATGCAAGGTTTTTTTTTTTTTTTTTTTTTGGTCTGGGTTTCAGGTACTACTCAAAAATTAGAATTACAATGGTTTATGCGGATTTTAGAACTGTGCAACTTTGGAACTCAGGGCTGCTCTGACCACTGTGGTTCATGAACTCAGACTCTTTGATGGCTTCTTCAACTCCCATCTAGAACACTTTCTAGATTATTCCTCCTCAGCAAATGCTAGCTCAACTTTTTGGCCAGTACTTCCCTGAGTTTGTTCCATCCTGATTTCGTTTTCATCTTTACTTTTAGTAATATTGTCTCCCTACTAGCCTCTACTAGTTTTGTCATCTGAATTCTTTCTTTTAGTCATAGATTCTCTTCCTTCTCATCCACTGCCACTTCTGGAGCCTTCTTTGTATGGTATAAGGGTTACTATTGTTACAGCTCTAGTCAGCTAACTTTAGGAAGGGTTCTGTATGAGCATTTCTAAACCTCATTTTGTATCAGTAGATAAATGATAGCTTTTCTTGTTTGTTTGCAGAAAGCAGATAAATATAATACTTTGAATATGAGAAGGTTTAGTCGTCACTTAAGTCATTATTCAGATGCAGCTGCTTAGCAATTTTTACATCTGGGAATGAAGTAAGTATGTGTCATGTGGAATCTGTTAGACACAAATTTTAATCTCTAAAACATTTGTGGAGGAAGTGAGTGATAACCTTTCTTTTAGCTAAGAGGGCAAGGTTAAGTCAAGGTTGTGTTAGAGGGATAAGAAAAATGATATGAAAGAATGTCCAGAGATGGATAAATTTAAAAAAAGAGAAAATAAAGGTGAATGGAAGGAAATAAAGCAGAGAAGACAAGAGTGAAGGGCAGAGGGGAGAACAGGAGAAAGGAGAGGGAGATTAGGGGAGAAATGAAAATGGGAATAGCGTTAACTTCACTAATAGAATTGTTCATGTAAAATATATGTGGTACAGGTTTATGCCAAACAAATCTATAGCTGCATAACCAGAGAAAAGTTTAGATGGAAGGCCCAGAATATGCTTTTCTTTTCTCCATCCTTTCTGTGGCACATTTTTGACAGTTGCTCCTCACTGCTAACATTCCTCAACCAATACCTAGTAATCAGATGCCCATCACCCCAGAGAAAACCTGCTACCTTTGAACCTAGGGGTGAAATGGTCGATATTTTAGTCAACTCAGGTACCATCTACTGGTTTATGAACATGTGGAAAGGATCCTCATCCTCTCAAATTTTTTCAATGATTGGGGTGTCAGGAAAAGAACTAACCAAAAGTTTCCTTCAACCTTCATAGTGTTAGCAGGCAAATGGGGCTTCAAAATTGGACAAAGGCAGTGCCCAAATTGTTTACCGGTCACTATCTTGGGTCTGTACCTGAGCGCACAATTGCAAGACTACTCAGACTTAGGGAACAATAGCAATGAGATTTATTTAACAAACAGGGAAAAACAAAGAATTACTGAAGTCAACATATGGCCGTTTACCTTACTTAAAGCAATGTCCAGTCCTTTAAGTCCCAGAAAGGTAACAAAGGTGGTGTCTTCCCGCCACTGCTGACATGGAGCTCCTTTTCCAAACAATAGGCCACGTTTCCAAAATGGTGTCTTCCTTCTTCTGTAGACGCGCAACAGTCAGAGTGTAGGCCAGGTTCCAACTCACGAGGATGACACAGAACACAACTGGAGGTACTCCCGGAACTGCCATGGTGCCCCAGCACAGCACCAGGCCAATAACACTGTAAACAGCAACTACAGTGGCCAGACGGGCCAACAGACTGAACTCACACATTTTAGGAAGGTGCCCGCTTTGGACCTCTGCCGTCTTTCTTCGGCTGCAGTGAAGACAAAACTGGGAGCAGTTTCTGTTGCTCGGCTACTTGCAAAGCCTCCAAAGTCACTGGCCCCAAAGTCACCGAAGATTCCAAAAATGCTCAATCTAAAATTCTATATCCTGGCGGCTCAAAAACCTCCGGCATCTGATTTCCAAACTCTCAATCTTGGCGGCTACATTTCCGGCCACTTCTTTTCCTACATCATGGTGACTGCTTCCTCTACTCCTTCAGCATGGCAACTGCTTCTTCTGTTTCTCCATCATGGCGACTGAATCTCCTTCATTCCCTTTTTATTTATCAGAAACTCCACCCCAAACTGCATACTTAGCATTTTCCCTGGGGCTATTCATTTTCATCAGCAAACCCCTCCAGGGGGCACTACCTTTACCGGACTTTGGACTCAGCCCGATTATGATGGTACCAGTTGCCAGAAAAATATTTTTAAATTTCCTCTTCTACATACCAGAATATGCAGTTCCTCTCCTAAGGAGAGACTGCTATGTAAATTAGGAGCTCACTTGATTTGAAAGTCAGTAAGTGTACTCTAAATGAACCCCTTCAGTCCCAGGAGGCACTGATGACACTGCTCCCACATAAAGGCGGGGGGAGGGGGGGAGGGGGGTGACGGGGGAGGGGAGTCTCTGAAGGATTTAACCCTGTTTGGTCCTGAGGTTTGGATCCAGGAACTGGGGTGAAAGGCCAAGCATGCCTCCTTCATCCACATGATCTGCAAGCCTTTGGCTCCAAAGCCCCACCTAAGACAGTATCCACTAAGAAAAAAGACCCTAGAGGGGATTCAACCAGTAGCTGAGAACCTCTTAATCCAGTTACTTCAGCCTTGCCATTCTCCACACAGTACCCCTAATTAATCCATAGGAAAACCCAGTGGAGAATATAGGATAGTTCAGAACTTGAGGGTGATTCCCTTCTGAAAGAAATCTCCAGGTTTGGCCTCCTTTCCTTTGTCCAGAGTGATAATGGCACTGCTTTTGTCCCCCAGACTTAGCAACTTGTAGCTAAGGCCTTGTCCATCCGGTGGACCCTGCACTTCTTGTGTTGTTCAAAGTCCTCAGACAAGGTGGACACATCAGACATTATAAGACAGCCAGTCAAGTAATGCCAGGAAACAAATGAAAATTAAAGAAGTTACCAGTGGCCTTTCTCAGACATGGGACAATGAATGGGAGGCCCAGAGCCCAGCCCTCTAGAAAAACCATGCCGAACCCACAGTAGCTGGAGACCTCTGCATGCCATCTAGTTTGAGGAGCTCACCCAGGCCTTCTCAGCCCTTGGAAAACTCTGCTGTACATAGTCTGAGAGAGGTTGAGCTCCACCCCTGCAGGTTAGGATCTGGATACCTGAAAAAAATTGGAGAAAGGGCAATCCGTAGACCAGCTCTCTTCTCAGTGGGAAGGAGCATGATGGTTACCTTAATTACCCGCTCTGCACTCATGCTGCAGGGGAGGAGACCCTTGGGACATCATACCTAAGTAAAGCCTGCTGTTAACCCAGAAGACACGCAAGAGCTCGTGGACCCAGGCAGTCCTGTGATCCAGTCTTTTATCTGAAATTGCTGTTTATTTTTTTAATATATATATTTTTATTGTTATATCTTTTACATTTTGTATTCCCCTTGGGTAACCCACTACCAATTCACCTGTGATCCGTCTCCGTGGTCCCTTGTGTTCTTTTCTACTCCATTTTGTGCCCTTACCCTCCTCTCCACCCACCCCCCTCCCCACCAGAAAAATCAGTAATTCTCTCCCAGGAATGAATGGATGGTTGATAGCTAGCTGAATACGCTTGTATTTATGATCTAAACTGTGTCATCTGAGTCTTCCTCTGTAGTACGTGAATATTTCCACCCAAATTGAAACTAATATCAGCAAACTCTTAAAGCCAGGCAACTGGCTCAGGGAGGCTGCTTCGGGCTTATGCATCTAGAATGCTGCCCTATCTTCTCTACCTCTGCTCCCTGGTTCTTGCCCCTGCATAGCCCCCTCACAGCTATTATGAAGACTCTATTCCTCTGGTTCCCGTCTCTTCAACTGTCTTGTAACTTTCGTGGCCAGGTGCTTGGAGTATATTAAACTCTAGATGGTTCTGTCCCAAGGACATGAACCTCTGGAAATCCGACCTGGTGATACCCAAGTTCATCCCTTCCATGCACAAGTTAAGTTCCATTCCTCTCACTCCCCTGTGATGCCCCTCCTTAGCAGGAAGTAGTTACAGAAGAGAGAGACCTTTGCCCCTAAAATCCCTCAAGAATGAGGAATGACAAGAAACAGTGGGGATTTGATAGAGGACCTAAACCTTTCTTGTCTAAACTTTCCATCACTGTGCCTCCAAGTTTAGAGGCTCTGGCCAGGCAATCACCAGTGAGAAAAAGATACTCCCCCATCTTGAAGAGGCGTCCTGCTTTCAGGCAAGGGCTCTACAATCAGCCATTGGGTTATGCACAGAAGCAGATGGCAAAATATTCACCTGCAAACGAGCTAGGTTTTATTAGCATGCTAAAAACATGGGTAGAGACTTAAGACATAAACTTATGATGATACATGTAGCCTCTCTATACATGAGCCAGTATAGCCCAGTCTAGAACATGCTAGAAAACTTGGGAATGGAGGAATCATACAGGCCAGAAACTGGATCACACATAGCCAGAAGCTGGGGGTATGAGTCGAAACAATTAACATAAACAAGTTGTATAGAAAAGTGAAGTATCCGGAGGTGCAGACAAGGTGGGGTTATGGAGATTGAGGCCCATTAGTAAAAGAATCAATGATCTAGTCTAATATAGAAATAATCCTTGGGGCATCAAGCATAGAAATAATCAATTTAACAGCAGTTAACAATTCCACAGGGAATCCCTTTACTCTTACAAACCTGTCAGTTCCTCCTGCCCTGCCCACTTGTGGCTTACTTACTTGCCTTCCCTTTGTTTTAAAGCTGCCCTCTCCTCCCCCCCCCCATTTTATTTTTGCATAAATGCTGGGGTTAAATGCTGGGGTACAGGCCGAGAAGCGTGGGGAGGCGAGAGGGTTCACCAGAGACAGAGTGGGGAACAAACAGGCAGATGGGCCGAAATACACCGCTGAGGGGAGCAGTGGGAGCTGCACACCCGTCCCGCTGGGCCCGCGGAGGGGAGCATTGGGCGCGGGCACGGCCCGTGCCCACTGAAGGGAGCAGTGGGAAAGGGCGCGGCAGGAAAGGTCGGCCGCGCCCGCAGGAACCTCCCGGGCCTCCCTGGCTGGGCATCGAACTCACGCCGCAGCCGCAGGCAGCTCCGCAGCGCTGCGCTTAACCCGCTGCGCCACCAGGGAGGTCCGGAAACGTGCCCTGTTAAATAGAGCTAAGCCTCTCTGCCTGAGAGCTAAGCCTCTCTGCCTGGTGGGGAAACGCTGTGTGCTGCTGAGGGAGCGCTGATGAAACTTTCTCAGAGCTAACCCAAGGATCCTGCTTTCTGAATCCAGCACCTCTCCAAACAGACATCGCCACCAACCTCATATAACCAGGATCTCCACAGGTGAGAGTGTGGCTCAGGGCAGTTACCACCCTCCCTATTATATGACCCATGATAAACAGGCCTCGCTTAGAAACCTAAAAAACCCAGAAAGTATGTCTATAGGAACACATATGAACATAATAAAGCATTCATGATGTACACATTTTATTATTTATATGAAATTATTTAAAATAGATTTTATATATGAACTTTTCATTTATAGATTAAAATAAGCACTTACACATGAATCATTTATATATAACTTTATGTATGTATCTATGTACGTTTTTACAAAAAGAGCACTTCAGCGATTCACCGATGTGGTTTTAGTGGCTATCCAGTGGGGTGGAAAAAGGGCACAACTATGCATTTAGAGTTGCACAAACAGACATGCACTAAACATTTATAGAATTCATTTCGTCTCTTCTCTCCACAACTTACACAGTGGGATGTGAACTTACATTTTAGGTTGTAAATCTCCACAGACATGAGTAAGCCTAGGATGTCAGAACTCTGCAGTGGTTATTCACACGTCAGGAATGCCTTGGTAATCAGACCATAGGTTTGATAAAGACAGCAGTTCCTCAAATGTAAAAATTAGAGTGGATACAGAAACAAGGATAAACAAAGGGAAAAAAAAAAGCAAACTATTGACCTGGAAAATGTCTTCTTGAATCAAAACTTCTTCTATGCTATTTTTTAAAAAGATAACCTTTAATAAAGTTGATAGTTTTTCAAATGAATACTGACCAATTTTCTCTTCTAGTTTTTGATTTTACATTCATTTCTCTATGAATGTAGGTATGTTTCTCTTACATGCTATTTTGAAATTTGTAGTTTATTTTTATCCTATTAGTATGGGCCTAGTTTTAATATTCAAGTAGCTCAATAAATCTTAGAATGAGTAACAGTCCTTTGCTCTGCCTGTACCTCTTCCGTGTCCTGATTTCAGCTCTGAAGTCAATTATGCTCTTTAAGTGGCATCTTTTTAGGATTTGCCTCTATATATACAAGTGACATATCAAAACTGCTTTATTTTGAGTGCTCATTGTACAAATTATATATTGAGTTCCTGTCATAGAAGTTCTGTCTATTTAACTGATATTTATGATGCTGATAATCCAGTAGCAAGTCACCCAACATTGTCATGTAGTAGTTTCAACTTAATCGGTAGTTATTCTTTATATTCTAAAAATAATTCGCTGTTATTTAAGTCTTGTATCATATCATATTTTCTTGACTTGTACACAGTTTTGTAAAATTTTGGATGTAATGACTTGTTTATAATATCTGCTTGACTTTTTCTATACCTCTCCGAAGTTTCAAGTAACCCTTGATCACAGGTATGAAATTCAGTTCTAGAACAGGTAATCATTTCATTTATATTTTTTCTTGAGAGACCTCTTGAATTCTCCTGTTTGCTAGTCTGGTCTAAGCTGATCTCTCTCTAAACAGACGTGCACAGCTCTCTTCTTCAAGCTTTCCTTACCACAAATCATGTTTCCCTCTTATATTAGATACCCTATTTCCTGGAAGCCATGCATTCTTTTCTTAGCATGTTTCTCTTGGGAGTTTATCGTCTATTAGCTTTCTTTATGAGAGTGGATGGAAGATGATTTTAGTTAAGCTGACATGTCTGAACTTGATCTGTACTTATAATTGATTAATTGCTTATGTAGTATGCAAGCTGGGATTGGAGATTGTTTTTCATCAGAATGTTGATAAAGTTGCTTTGTTTTCACTTGTCATCTAGTGTTGTTAATGAGAATTCTAGCATCATACTAGCATTAATCCACTCTGTAAATGGTGTTTCTTCTTTTGGGAAGCCTTGGAGATCTGTTCTTTCTCTTTGGGATACATGATGATTTGTGGTTCTTTAATCATTTGTCACCCTGAGCATTTAATGAGCACCTTAAAATTGAAAACTGATGAATTACTTTGGGAAAATTTCCTTGATTACTTTGATACTTTCTTATGTATTTTTCTTCTGTTTTTCTGTTCTTATGTCTGAATTTCCTAATAATTAGATCTTGGATGCCATATACTACATCTTTAATTTTTTTAGAATTTTCGCCAAAAATACTAGATCATAAGATTTAAATCAGCCTGGTTTCTATAACCTTAATGACTCTAGGCTACTTGACAAGAAATATGGCTAATCCAATGTTTTAAAAACTGTTCTACAAATTTGAAAACCTTATATAACATTACCTAAATCTGACAAAGATATTATACGCAGACCATTATAACTTACTAATATTGATGCAAAATACTAGTCTAGTATATTCAAAGCATTAAGAAAATCATATACTGTGGCTAAGTTTAATATATTCTAGGAATTCAAGGTTGATTAACTATTAGGAAATTCCATATAAAATAATGAAGAATAGGAAAATTATTTCCTTAAGTGCTAACAATGTCTTCAAGAAATTTAACATTTTGTAGCTTTTTTTATTTTTGTGATTAAAACTTTTTCTATATATTTTTTAAATTGAGGTAGTTTACCATGTTTATGGTTCACTGTATGTGATATAGGAGAATAAATTCACACCTCTTCAAATGTATGTTATCATGTCATTCTTACCAGCGGTGTATCCAGAATCTTCCACCATAGACTATAAGAAATTCAACATTTATTCATGATTTAAAACTGAACCAAAAATAAGTGTTTCCAGAAACTGTAACATGATCTAATATGTATGTTTCTGTCCTGAAGTCAGTTTCTAATTTCTACACATGGGGAATCTGTACAAACATTTCCATTAAAAAAAAAAAATAGGACAAGGAGGCCCACAATCTACAATAACTTAACATAATAGTAACATAAACAAAAAATCAATAATCTTCATATACACAAAAAATAACCAGTTTTATGATATAAGGAAATTTTCTCTTACATTAGGAAGAAACAGTATTAAAATTTTAAGACAAATCCAATAAGGACTGTATAAATCTATAAAGGCAAACTTTAAAATACTCCTGAAAGGATGAACTTCCACACCAATTTGGCAATAATAAGGCAGTTTTCCAGCTACTTTCTGGGGTGGTGTCAGAGAAGGTCTACTAGTGTGTCAACATTTTTATCACCCGCAACAATAATAATCTAGAATTTCTCTGACATAGTATGAAGACATAGTAAGAAAGCAACATCCCTCCTTTGCTGGAGCAGTATCAAAAGAAGCTACCAAAATAGCAGGTTATATAAGATCCAGGGGCCCATAAATTAATACCATAAATGTTCTATTTCATTGAAAATCACCTAAAATATTATACATGAGGATGATCTCAAACAGAATGAGAGCAACACTAAGATGAGAGATGTGCGATTTTCCTAATAAAGATATTATTATAAAATACTTCAATGAGCAATTATTTTTTAAAAAGATTTATTTATTTATGCAAGATAAATAAAAGGCCAGAGGTGTGGGGTGGCGAGAGGGTTCACCAGAGACAGAGTGGGGAGCAGAACAGGAAGATGGACGGAAATGCAAGGCTGAGGGGAGCAGTGGGCAAGGCAGGAGGGGTCTGCCACGCCACGTGGGAATCTCCCTGGCAGGTCGTCAAACTCGCGTTGCCGCTGCCAACAACTTCACAGCACAGCACTTAACCACTGGGCCACCAGAGAGGCCTTCAATGAGCAATTATAAGCACACATGAAATAAATAAAATGATAGAAATTTTAAGCAAGAAAAGATGTAAAGAACAAATGGAAATTTTAGAAATGAAAAATATAGCCATTTTAATAATAATGATATTAATAAACCTCCATGAATATAAACAATGTAGATTCCAGTAGGAATGAGACAAAGGAGAATCAATGGACTTGAATAAAGAATAAAACAGATGACCCAATCTGAATTAGAGAAAGAAAATGGACTGAATATAAAAATTGAATAGAGCCTTAGGGACCTGTTGAACTATAACAGAACATCTAACATGTATGTCTCCTCTTCCCAGAAGAGGAGAAAGGAAAGTGATGAAAAGATATTCAAAACAACAAAACTTTCCAAATTTGTCAAGGCATTTGTGTACAGTTTCAAAAAGCCAAATGAATTCCAAACAGAGTAAACTCAAAGAAACCCACACCAAGAAACATCAAATTCAAAGTTCTGTAAACTAAACACCAAAACAAAACTGAAAGCAGTAGAAGAGATGACACTTTATGTAGAGATTAAAAAGCACTGAATGAGAATGGTCTTGTTAGAAACCACAGAGACTAGAAACATTGTTTTAATTCCTGAAAGAAAAGAACTCTTCACACCAAATCCTATGTTCAGAAAGAATATTTTCAGGAATTAGGGTAAAATCAAGTCATTCTCAGTTGACTAAGAAAACTAAGAAAAAAACTGAGTAGCGTATTTAAAAGAATGACTAAAGTGAGTCATTGAAACAATAGGGAAATGATGAAGGATGGAATCTTGGAATGATACAAAAGAAAGAACAATGGAAAAAGCAAAATTCAAGTAAATACATCTTTTTGTCTGGTTCTTGAATTATACTTTTTTTTTCCCTGAAGCTAAGTTGATGACACGATTGTATATAATTTTAAATGTTACTAGAAGAAATAAATTTAAGAAAACCGTAAATGCGGATATTAAAGAAGTCAGGTTTCTATGCTTCACTCAAACCGGTAATATGCCGTGGCTGAAGAGAGCCTCGTGTCTCACTGTTATTAACAGGTGTAAAAAAAAGAGGAAAAGGCACAAGGAAGGGTGAATCTTCTGATGGTGTATTCAAATCAGAAATATTAATAACAAATCTCATTTAAAACTAAAAAAATTGTAGGGTATATTCAGGTATGTTAACATTATATTGAGGGGGATACCCATACCCCAAATTTATAAGGGGTATTCACTCTAAAAGGGGTTCTGTCCTATGTGATCACAAAGGAGACAGACTTCTAGTGTGAACAATTTTCAACAGAATTAGTGTACACACAGAGAAAAAGAGAAGGTGAACAGGGATTTTAAGTAATAATTTCCCAATAAAATTTCCATGTAGCACATCAGCCATCTCCTCATGGGCGAACACCTAGTCAACAGGTTCAGACCCAAAGCTCTGAGACTGAAGGCTTGCCACGAGTCTAAGGTACCTTTCAGCAAGGAACAATAAGGAGATCCCAGAGAACTGGGATAGGAGAGATGCATAATTCAAAATGTAACACATAATCCAAAGTGAAGTTAAGATAGTAGCTGCCATTGGGTGTGCCAATGACCAGGAGTAACCTCACACCCATTTTCTCTCTTCAAAATGTTTTTACATGTCTTATTTCCACCTGTCTCCTCCAAATTCCTCCTCCATATGTCTCTCACTGCCTTTGTTTCATGTCCACGTAGGTATCCCCTTTGCTTCCTCCCACCCGTGTCTTAGGAAGTGCAGTTCATGGCATTCTGGGGCTTGTAATCCAAGGTGGTTGCATGAAAGTGGGGTTAGGGAAACAGTGCCTCTTCCTTTCATGGGGCTGTATCTGTAACAGATATAGATGTGTGTGAATACATGTGCATACATATATTCATTTCCCAGCTCAAAGTGTTCTAAAAGTAATTACACCCAGATAGTAATGAACAAATCTAGTGGTCTTCAATAAAAAATGACTATTTCTGAGTATGAGTGATGTAAATTACAGATAAATATCAGTCATATGGTTGTAGAAAATAAGAAACTGCTAAAAAATGAGGGCTGCATCAAAAGAACCAATTTTAGCAACAAAATAATAATCTAATAATGTATTAAATCCCATAGAATAAAGTAAATCTAGACAAGTTTACACCGATATAAATAAGTACGTAAATAGGTAGTGGAAGGACAGAAAGAGAAAGAGATACATCCACAGATACATAGATCAATCATAGCTTTTCCTTATAATACAAATAAAATACACAAATGGGGAAAGAATGATAGACAAAGAAAAATCAGTATTTTGCAGACATCCTGTAATAATTGTCCTAGTTAAGTATCACCCACTTTATGCCAACATTAATTGGGAAAAGTGCTGCAAGTGGGGGTATTTGTAAAATTTCAAAGTCTCTCTCCATAAGATAATAATTGAAAGTGAAAAATGATAATTTTACGTGGCAGAAATTTGGCAGACACAATCTTAATGGAGTTCTGAAGTTAATATCACCAAAATGATATACATGGTATGATAGGAAATACTGAAAAGGTTACAACAAACATCTGTATTAATCTTGCCAAAATTGCATGGCCCAGATTCAAGGAAAAATAATAAAGCAATGAAGGATCCTGGATTAGCATAGTAAAAAGAAAATAGTGGGGCAATTGGTAAATTTGAATTAGGTGTCTAGATTGGTCAACAATATTGTATCAATATTAATTTTTTGATTGTGGGAATTGCATGATGGTTATGTAATTTTTCAACACTTAGAGAAACTGCTAAAGGACTTTCAAGAATTCTTCTACTACATTTGAATATTTATATAAGTTTGAAATTATTTCCAAGAAAAAAGCTAAAGAAACAAAAATAAAATCATTAGTGTGACTTCTGTCTCTATTGCAACCTGATTGCCCAAGAGCTATGATTTCAAATTTGCTGCTATTAATATACAAAATAATTGATCTTGATATAAAGAAAATGGAATTACACTGTATAAAATAAGTCTAAATTTCTATGATTGCATTTGGTCCTACAGGATTTTAAGTTAACTTGTCTTAAAGAATTTTATTACCAGTGACATTATTAATTTTATTCAGATTTTGATTTACATCTATGGCTTATAATTAAAAACTAATACTTCTTGTCTTTTATGTAAGCTTTTCATAGTAGAATAAAAAACAGAGACAGATTAGGAAGTACTAAAATAGAACAGGCCCTTATCATCACATCTTTTCCAAATAAAGTTATCCCAGTATAAAATCTTTACAGGCAAGCCCTGTTTGGCATAGAAACTATGTATAAATGTTTGTGTTTCAGACATAGAGTAAATTTAAACAGTGTAGCCATTTTTTAAGATTGGCAAAGAACAGAGCATACTGGAGTTTTGAACATTCCACGTAGTTTTATTCACATTTATCTTCAATTAGGCATTTGGTACATGTGAAGGCAATATTGGAGCGGAGATAAAATATTTACACTTAATGTTTTATGTAAGGCTAAAAAGAAGATAATATCTATTTGATAGTTTGAACTGGTTGGGATTTGACCAGTTAGAATGAATTACTTTGCCTGAAAATTTTTATCTAGATGGTCAGGATTTAGATGCATAAGCTGCTTGATTAATTCCAGATTTTAAATATTTTCATTTCTAATTTTCTTCCTGCCAGGATAAATATCAAGAAAAATATAGATGAGTACAAATGGTTTTGGAAAATTTTGCGTTACTTTGGGTTAAAAATAAGTTCATGAGATTTAAACTTCAGTCATACTTGGTAAATGTATCTTGGTCGTAATCTAGTTTATCTTTTTTGGAAGAATTCTTACAAGTTTTTGTCACACTCAGCGTCATTTGGAAGATGTTCCAGTTGGATGCATTTTATAGCACCTGCAGCTTTCGAAAATAATTAAAATTTTCAGTTGACATGTCCTAGATATCAGTTTATGTTGCAAGTTAAAATGATTAAGTCTGTATTCTTGTGAGGAAAGTTTCCTTTGTTAAGAATACCTAATGATGAAGGAGAAATAAAGTCAACCAGTGATTTAAATCTCTATTCTAGAGGGAAAAATAGATAAAAGTAGTGCTTAGAATTTGACCTCCGCTGTTACAAGAGAAAATGAATTACAACAATACGTAGAAGCCTGTATCTTAGTTTTTTTTTTTTTTTTTTTTAGCGTTGCTGATGTTTCATAAGCTGAAAACCATAGTATTGCAGTATTTATTGCATGGTAAACGTAAATCCAGTAGTATTTTGTTAGATTAATATTCTACAACTAATGTTTGTGATGTATAATAAGCCTTTGTTGAGTTACCTTTCTGAGGAAATAAACAACAAAAGAATAAAATGAGATATAAAATTCTTACAATCTAGGCCCAAATCCCAAACTTCCAGTGGAAGAAGACATTCTGTTGAGGTGAGACACAGAAACAATACTGATTTAATTCCAGTTTTGAATCAGTGTCCCTGGAACAAGAATAGTCCAGAAAGGACTAAAGTAACAAAATCATAAAAGGTTCAAAACATCATAAACCATTCAGAAATTTTGCATGTAACCACATATCTGAATTATTACTAAATTTAATTAGAAATTATGAGGCTATCAGAGCCTCACCTGAAGATTTGATATGCATGTACAGTTTTGGGGTTTTGAATAAGAATGCTTGAAGAGGTATTTGAGGATTTTGCCAATTCCTAAGTTTACATATTTTAAATACTTTTAGGAAACAACAATTGACTTATAGTTCAATTTGGGGAGAAAACCATTTTCAAGGTTAGCCATCTTTGACTCTAGATCTTCCAAAGGATGTAAAACAGGAAAGTTAGAGGAGCACTTGTAGATGGCAAATTCTGAATTTTACTCTCATGTTTCCCTATGGCATTCGTAGAAAGATATAAAAATAAGTTTGCTGAAAAAGCTGGGCAGAAGACAGGTGAGATTATAGCATTAATGTGTCCCCAGAAAAAGGAGACCGTCTCCAGAATGTTTCAGCAAGACAGACCTTGAGGAACACTGAGGATACTTGAAGGGGACTAGTAGAAATATTCCCTGCAGGGACTCACAGGCTCTATCTACCTTGCTTATCATTATGTTTCCAGGCCATAATGAGGTACTTGACAAATAACAGAACAAAACTGAAGAAAAAGAAATTTAGTCACTCCCTCTCTTGACCTTGCTTTACACTTTGGGTCTAACATAACTATGGTACCTATTGAAATAGAGTTGTCATATAGCATGTTGGATTTTGAGAGAAAAAAAAATTTCAAACGGAACAGATATGCCTTTCAATCAAATTTTGTTCACTACTAGCTTCAGAATTTAGGACATCTTCTTAACTCTATTGAGCTTCAGTTTCCTCATCGGTGAATTGAGATTAATAAAACCACAGTAATATATAGGAAGTCTACCATGATGTCTAATATAAATTGAAATGAGTAGATTGAATAATATGGATGATAAATCAGAACATGGAATGTAGAGTAAAAGAATTACAAATTAGGGGAAAGGCATCTGCTGAGGAACTGACCTAAATGAAGATCTTGCCTTGGAAATGTAGCAAGTGGCAAATTCACATGTGATTTAGGCTATAGCACTAAGGCTTCCAGTTTGTGAGAAGGCAAACTGTTAAATCTGGTAATAGTGGTTAACACTTAGGAGACCTTTGGTCAACACTCAAGTAAAAGAGCAAGGCAGATAGTTTCTGCCATCAACTGCTTAATTCTCCATTCACAGCGCTACTCTGCACTTTGAGAGAGGGAAACTAGGTTTTGTTGGGACTTCAGCAGAATCTCTGCCTAGTGATTCTCCATAGAGAATAAGAGGAGAAAAACTGGTAGAAAATGTTGAGTCATGTATTATAGCCAGTATCTGAACCAAAAAGTCTGACGGAGGGAGAGACTTACAAAGAGTCGAGCAGCTGGCATGACAAAGTGACTGGGGCATTGCCTTCATCCTCTGCCCACCAAATTGAGGATACGAAGTGAGTGTGTGTGGGGTAGGGGTGAACTAGTTCATGGTTGATGTAGTTCTTGCCTGGGCCATGTGGGTCTCAGGAACTAAAATAAGTATGAACCTATATGTGACAGGAAGGAGAACTGGACATACTGTGTAATTAACATTCCAGGGAAAAAACAGAAAATAGGCAGATGTCTAAACGTCTAAACACATATAAATCGTCTAAGTTAGGTTCATATTTTTAACACATTTGGAAAGAGTTTCCAGAGAAAGGTACATCCTAAAGATATAAAAAATCAGGGAAAATATTGAATGTTCAAAGAGATATTCTAAAATATGTCCAGCCTTAAACTGACAGGCACATTGAACTGAATTTGACCTTCTCGGCAAAGATAAATACTTTTGTAAAAATAGAATTTCTGTTTATCTAAATTAAATGATAAACATTATTATTCCTGAAGTCTGCTTTATCCCAGATCTTCAATTTTCAACAATGAAGGATGTCTTCAGATATTTTTATCCAAAGCTTTTCCTTCATTCTTCTGACTATCCATTTTCTCCTTTTTACTCTATGGAAAATTAATGACAAAGGGGCTGATTCATTTTGTAGAACAACTCAATCATAGTTGGATATGTGTATGTGTAATCTCACTTCATTATAATATTTATGACTTGGATAGATCTATCTCATAACTCACAGGAGACATAATTTTTATTTTCCTGCTGAATCTTTTCTATTTGATTATAAAAAAATGTTCCAAATGATAAAATTAACTTTGTGTTTGTTTATAAAAATCAGTGCTATATAAAGCTTAGTCTTTCCATCACCTAGCAACTTTTTTTTTTATATACTAGCAATTGATGAGTCTCATGTGAAGGGTCATTAATAAACTTAGGCTGAGATCCAAGTTTTTAGAAATTCTCCAAAAGACATTCAGTGTGTGTGTGTGTGTGTGTGTGTGTGTGTGTGTGTGTGTATGTTTTACAACACTGTTTCAGTAGGCCTGGGGATGTAGTCAGTAATTCTGGTCTTTCTTAAAAGTCTCTAAAGCTTGGTGAATTGTTTGGAAACCTGTACAAATAAGAAACAAACTTTAGCCAAGAACATAGCACAATAGCAAGAATGATGCCCCTGGGAGTCTCACAACCTATTCCTGTCAGCTGTGATTCACACATTAGTGCTGATTTTTAGAAAAAGACAAATGGTGAATTTTAGCCAAAATTTCTAAGTGGGCAGGTCAGCAGGAAGTTTCATCTTATTCCCAAGAAAATTCTAAGTCATTTGCTTTTCATTTTAGTCAGTTCATCCAGCAGGTTGCTGTGGGAGATATTTTGGGTGTTCTTGATGAAAGAGGTGCTACCTGAAGTCACATAGCTCACAAGTATCAGAACGAGGATATGAATTCAGATCTCCCGACTCCATTGCATAGCCAAACTATATAAATAACTTATAAAGGGCTTAAATAACTAATCCTTTGCAGGAGAGTTAAGTCAATTTAGCTTGGATTCAATAATGAACAAAACATCCGCGTGTGTTTCTGTTAGAGAAGTAGAGCTCCTTTTTACGTCAGTAGCAAAGGACTTCATATTGAATTCAGGGCAGGGCCCTCAATGGACATTCCTGCCGCCTGATCATATTTCTTTGTAATCTCTTAATATTTATAGATAGAATGCCAAAAATAGTTAAGTGTGTGTTAATCAGTTCCTAAAAGGATTAGACCTTAACTTTAAGTATTAAGCCTTTGCTTATCTTGTCAAAGTCTTCAGTTTTCTTGGAATCCTAATTACTAACCTATTCCCCTGTGCAGATGGTCATGGGGAGGAAGTGCCTCCTCCCTTGACCGAAGTAATTTATTAGTTTGTTGACAGATTACACAAGGCTGAACTCTCCACTTATCAGAGTTAATGTCTCAAATATGCCTGAGGAGTGTGTATTTTATATTTGTAAGGTCATCATGTTACCACAAGCTCTAGCCTGTTTGTTTGAACAAGGGCAAGAACATGCACATAGATCATTCAGTAAACTTATTAGTTAGAGGTAGGTGGCTAACAAAGATAAACACTCTCTCCGCACAGTACCTGACGAAAAGGTCTCCAAATGCTTAGTCTGGTTCACATATTAACAGTGATACTTATTTTACATAAGCTTATTTATTTTAACTTAGTTTTATGAACATGCAAATAGTTTAGTTTATTTCCTTATTGGATCTGCATTGCAATGATTTAATTCATGCAGAACTCTTTTCTTGCAACTAAGAAGTAAAAGGTGTTTGTAACCATCACATCTAATACTCATAAAATACCTCTGAATTTTTCTTAACATTATAATCTTTTTGTGAAAGTGTAAATTGAAGAGTTTCTTGAATTTGTTACTTATTAGAAAAGGAGTTCTTTCTTATGTATGTCCTAAATTGGACTACAATCCTGAGGTGTTGCATATAATTTTAACATGTGAGATTTAATGTTCAATCTGATCTCAACTCTTGCCATAAAATTAAAAAAGCATAAAGGGTGAAAAATTCCATCTGATTGTCAAATAGACTCAGATAAAAATTCAATTACTGTCTGATGAGAGCATACCAAAAATAATCAGTTATTGTGTCCATAGTTCAAGAACATTAGAATTGTTGGAGCCATCGTATAAACAAATGGAAAAAAAAGGTAATTGTGCTGAGGAAATATCTCAAAGTGAAAAGTACTAATTCCCTTTTTTCCCTTCATTTCTGTATGCAAATCTGATGATTTCCTGACAACTAGAGCTTGTTGAAGAATGGCACATTATTAGTTGCCAGAGAGTGAGGTAGTAGAGAGAGCTCCTTCCCTCTGGTTGAAGAACTGCCTAGTTTTTAAGGACCATTTTGACTACTTTAAAGAATGCACGATTAACCAAGTGCCAAGAGTAAAAGTCCTGTTTATAATTCTGCCTTGAGACTCTTCAATTTGAGTTAGTATTTCCAGGGACTCATGTCACCTGCTTTTGTTTTTTCAAAGTCCTATTTTTAGTTCATATTTATTAACAATTCTAGTTTTATATATCAATATACATTTTTTCTCATTGCTATTTGTTTTTAATTTTTATATTGTAGTTTTAGTATCAAAGCTTTTGAATTTCTTGATTACTCACTTTTTTCACAGCTTTGTTTCAAATCTATTTAGCATATACTATTTACTTTCCTCAAAATGCTTATCCACTTTGACTGTTTGGAGTTCTGGTTTAATTTCTTTTTATTTTATTTAGTTTTGTAACTTCTATTTATAGCAGCCACAACAGGGTAGCTCCAAAAGAAAAAAGTGGCACAGAGCATCTGCTTACTCACTGGAAAAAAAAACAAAACAAAACAATAAAACGTTATAGGACCACATGGTCCTAGGCACAATGCTAAGGAGAAATAATTGATTGTCACAAAATCATTTATTCAAGCTTTAGATATCGTCATCATCATCATATGGATTTCGTGCAGTGTCTCTCAGCCATTCTTTTGAAACTGAGTACCCCATGTCACCAAATAAGAGGTTGTTCTCTCAGGACTACCTGTGCAGGGCTATAGATGAACCTGATGATGAGCATGACTTTGCCAATATACCTATGTGTGAGGACCTCACACATGGGTTGGGGTTCTGATGCTCTGAGCCGGAGCTGGAGCTGATGTTCTGAGTAACTCTATCGGATGTGATTATATATGCCAACCAACCCTATTTCCATCTTTTTGTCAAGGCAAGAAGGATCAGTGGGATTGTAGGCAGATTTTTTGGCTCATTTCTTGGAATTTTGTAGCAGGAATTTATAGGATAACTTCTGTGTACTAAAATTCACTCTAGGTTGTCTCTTTCCTTTTCTTATCTTCACATGAAATTTGCTTCAACTTCTTTACTAATTAGTATCTTTTGTGTGGTTTTTACTTTTATGCATTCTGAAAAGTGTTTTAAATTAGTTTTGAGAGATTATTTTCATAATATATATTTTTAGCAGATTGCACACTTTTGGAGCTGAAACTATGTTCCATCTGCCTGTCCTGGCATGAGAGTATACTACCTGAAACGAAAAAGGTGTGAAATCTAATTTAATTGATTCCAGAGCAGTTCTGTGTTTATATATTCACACAGACACCAAGTGTTGAGGATTCAGATACATTCCCATTCCTAATTTTAAAAGAAGTCATTCAATGAGTGTTGTTTCCAAGGTTTGTCTTCATTGAGCTGGTCTGCTCAGGGCAATAGCTTAAAATAGCTTAAAATAGCTTAGGACTCACATCCCTCTGCCTCCTCTAATAGCCCAAGGTCACAAGGCATTCCAACCCACAGAGCTGTCTAACACACGTCAGCTGACACTCACAGACTTTTTGCCTACTTTGTATTGTGGGGGTTTCCTACAGTTTTCTTTCTCTGTTACCTTAGAAAAAATGTTAAGTATTTTTCCTAGAACTAAACATTTCTTAGGGATATGTCTAACGAGGTGCAGATTGTTGTAAAGTTACAAGCAGGGATGAGAAGAGGAATGCTGTCAGGAAAATCTTCATCGAACTGTTTAAACAGAAATTTGAATTATCCTTATGGCATAAATTTATATCTTTACTGTCCTGTATATCCCTAAATGTAGTGCTGTATGTAGGGAAAACTTGGTGAGAAATAAAGGTCAAATTTTTCAGGGAAATGACTGGAGTGTTCCTCTTGCTGGGTCTCACCCTAAGGACACAGGAATGGCTCTCTCATGCTCAGGGCAGGGAGAGGGACCCTTCCTTCTAAATGAGCACAGCAAAACTGAGATTTCCCTGGGGGGCCAGACCAGCAAATTCTTATGAATGCCCAGATTAACACTTTCTCTGGGAAAGCAAAGGTGTACATCAATTTTCTTTAGAATGCCTTTTAAATTTAAGTTTGAAATTTGAGAAAATTTTAATGTGATATTAAAACGATGTCTATTGTTAGAGGGTCTCCCTATTTGAGCATGAATTGTATGATTATCATTTTATCCAGTTCGAGAAAACATTGACAAGTTTCTCTAATTTTAATATATCCAGCAAACCACCATCCAGAATAACCTAGTCCTTATTTTCGGGAAGTATTTATCACTTATTTTAAGGCATTAAAGTATTTATTATTTTAATATATTTTCAAATTTAAATGCTAATCTCCAGAGCAATGATTCTCAAACAACAACTTTACTGATTTCTATAGTTTTGGGAGAAGACCTTTTTTTTTAATTTGGTGAAAAATCCATTATTAGGGAACAAGTATATATCTTTTATGATAAGCCCATTATTTTCAACCTAATATATAATATTTGACTTGTTATAGGGCCTCCCCGGTGGCGCGGCGGTTGGGCGCTGTGCTGTGGAGCTGTTGGCGGCGGCGACGCGGGTTCGACGCCCGGCCGGGGAGAGTCCCACATGGTGGGACAGACCTCTCCTGCCTCACCCGCTGCTCCCCTCAGCAGTGTGCTTCTCATCTGCCTGTTCTGCTCCCCACTCTGTCTCTGGTGAACCCTCTCACCACCCCACGCCTCTGGCCTGTACCCCAGCTTGTATGTAAAAAAAAAAAATTTGACTTGTTATAGAAAAATATTTATTGTAGCATGCAGTGTCTCTGGGTTAGTATTTCTAGAGATTTTAATTATGTGCCAAAATGAAAGGCTTATGAATAATGCAAGTGTGCCAATAAAAAATGAGTTGGCAATATTCCAGTAATTTTAATTAATCAGTTGATTTCATTTTTAACTGAAATAGCAATGCATTGTACTATTATATAAAGTTCAGGTGTGCATCATAATAATCAACATGTGTACATATTACATGAAGCTTACTTGTAAAAGTCCAATTCTATCCTTCATCATACAGTTGTCTTCTTTGTCCCTATCTACTCAACTACATCCCCCCACTTCATTCTGGTACTGGTTGTTCTTAAAATCTGAAGGTAGTCCAACAGTTTGTGTGGTTTTTTTGATTATTTAGTTACGTGTTTGTTTCCTCCAAATACTATATATGAGTTAAATCATACAGTTTTTGTTTTTTCTCTGATTTATTCCTTCAGCACAGTACCCTGTAGGTACATACATGTTGTGAATGGCAGGAGTTTTTTGTATGTAGACTGCACAGTAGTCCATTGTGTACATATACCACATTTTTCTTATATAATAATCTGTTGATGGGCACTTGGTGGAAATGTAGACTGGTCCAGCTCCAGTGGAAAATGGTATCAAGTTTTCTCAAAATTCTTACTATGTTACCCAGCAAATTCATTCCTAAGTATCTATACCCACAAATATAAAACACTAATTTGAAAGGAAATATGCAATCCTATGCTGTTTGCAACATTATTTACAATAACCAAACTATGGAAACTACCTAGGTGACCCAAAACAGATGAATGGATCAAGACGATAGAATATTCAGCTATCAAAAATGATAAATTCTTGCTGTTTGAGACAACATGAACAGAGCTGGAAGGAGTTACGCTAAGCAAAACAAGTCCAAAGGGGAAATATAAATACCAAATGGTGTCATTTGTATATGGAATATAAAGAAACAAAACAAAGAGTTAGATAGAGCCAAACTTATACCAAGACCTAGAAATTTGGCTGTAGCACTGAGGCTACTAGTGGGGGAGTGAAAGGAGAAGGGTGTGAACAAATTGTAGTATGGTGTGGAACTATGGGTATTTGGAGGTGGGTGTGGTATGGTAACAATACCTGAGGAGAGAGATACTACACTTCTAAAAAAAATATAACATTGTAAACCAATGTTGTATTTTGTGTACATATATTTACACACACATCCATCTATGTATGTATACATATAGACAATATAGAAAATTCCATTCCATATTCCACTTCACATCAGTTTAAATGTAACCACCACAAATCATTTCATTCCAAAATAACTTCTTTCTGCAAAAATATGACATATTCTACTACAACCAATTTTACTGGAATCAAATTAAATGGACTAAAACCCAGCATTACCAGTTTATACGATGATCACTGATCTAAGAACGTATATTTGAATATCTGGCCATTTAGCAACATTTAGCTCTTATATTACAATTTATGTGGGATTACAAATTTAGTTCCTACAAGTAAACACAGATTGAGAGAAAGCCATTTAAGATACATGCATTAGTTTATTGTAATGTAAGAGACCCAGCTCATGTTTTCTGTTACCCTCATACATATTTAAGACCAAATTCTAGTGCCCCATGTGATTGAGTTCAGTGAGAGCCCCATTTCTCACTTCCATGCCCACACTGATAATCTCATTAAGACAATCTGTAGTTTAATCTATCAGGACTCTTTCGTGTATGTCAGATACCAAAGGAAGCAAAATTTCCAGTTTCTTGGCTATCCCCGTTACCTGTTTGTTATCTGTTATCTCTCGGGTGTGTGTGTGTGTGTGTGTGTGTGTGTGTGTGAGAGAGAGAGAGAGAGAGATACATTAACATAAATGTATACATATATAATTTTAATGGCAACAAGGACTAAAAAGGACTGAAAGATAGTAAAAGTAACTGACCAACTCTAGAGAAATTTTTTACAATGTAGTCAATATAGTAATTTTAAGAAACATATATTGGAAAAAATCCAATAGATTATTAACAATTGGCTTGTTAATCTTAAGAACAGGACCATGAAAAATAGTTGTTATGATATTACCTAGACATTCCTGATCACAGGATGTTTCCTGAAAGTGAGTTTGAAACTAGGTAATATGATACATAAGAATATGCATCACAGAATCCTGAGTATAAATTTGAATATTTTACGGATAAATTTTGCATATTTATAAGTTATTAAACTTGTAATATTAACAAACCATTTTTGAAATTTATTACAATATTTCTTTTCCTAAAGTTAGGCTCGTTCTCCCTTATTTAAGTCAATGCATAATTCTTAACTGTATAGAATAAAGGAAAAATGATTTTCCACATATGCATAAGATTGTAACCATATGCACTCAATAGTCCAGTTTTTACTATGGGTTATATTACATAAAAATAAATGACAAAATCTCTGCCTGGAAAGCCAATATTACAGGGGAAGAAGTGATGTAATAGAAATAACCAGTGTTGTCTGTTAACTTTAATTGGAATGCACTTTCGCTGCAGTTTCCAGAATAAGAATGTTTAACGTATATTAAGCCAAATAAAAGAAATTCAAATATATTGAATAAATTAAAAACTAAAAATATATGTCATTTGCATTTTATAAACTTCTTGCTTATTTTACTTTGGTATTAGGATTATTTTATAATAATTTTTGGTATTAGGATATTTATAAGATAAACAGGGACCATAAGTGAGATTTTGCTCCAAAGTACATGTATAAGGTTTTCATCTTCCTCTCATCCATTTATTAAAATGGTAAATTGTTGGTAAATTGCTACCAAATCTTTTAACTCTCTACAGCATAATGTGCTTGCTCCTCTTATGTTAACTTTACCAGAAACAGATATGAAGATGTTAGTTACTTGCCAGAGGAATAGCTAATAAGTGGACGGGCTGTGACTCAAATTCAGTTCTGTCTGATTGTAAAGATGATTCTTTTTAAATAATAATTGTTTCTATGGCATTTAAAATGAAAACACAACATGATATGGTTACATCAACATGTCTTTTTTTTTCTATCAGGTGAGAAAAGTTTAAAACATTATAAAGAAAATAAATTGAGGTGTCTATCAGTTAATAATCTGTATCTGATCCTCTGTCACTTCTTGTTCCCCATGCCAATCCAATGCTACTGTGTTACTGTTTATCACTTGCACTTAAAATCTTGTGTACACATGCAAAAAGAAAATTTCGGATTTTAGTAATATATATTCATAATCATTATCTAAAAACTTACTTTAAAACTCCTTTGTGGTAATTATACATCATATATCAAATTCTATTTTAAAATTTATGCACAGTTATTGTTTCACATAAATTTGATTACTCTACATGGCTGCTTATTTTTGAACTTTTACTTTTCTATTTACTCTTTCCTCCCATTTCTCTTTCTGTTCCCCTGTATAGAACAACCCCACTCCTTACACACACAAAACAAAGACTGGCTATGATCCAGTACTCTTCTCCATGCTTCTATGTTTGTATAAAATATGTAGACCCATAACTTGAGTTTAGATAAATCAGGTTATAAGAATTCAACTTTATAAGTGGTTTTATTTACCACGCCTCTTTGTCTTCCAAAGTTCTCTTATTGTTTGAAAAGATTCTTGAGGGTTTCCTCTGCTTCAGGAACAGATGGGCACCATCACGCAAGAGCCACCCACAGAAAGCTTTAGAGTGAATGCATGTTGTGGCGAGTTTTCCATTTGATGTCTTACAGTTTGTAAATTCATAGCAATAAAAATATTGTGCAACATGCATCCAGTGATGTCATTTCTTTTGTTCATTGTGGTATCATTTGCATTCTTTTCATGGGTTTCTTTAATCTTAACTCTTTTTTATTCATTAAAGGTCAAGTTATATAAACTATTTATAGATGCACATTTTTTTTTGCTTCTGAGCATGGCTGAAAATATGCATAATAGTCATAAAAGAATTTAAAAAGAAGTGTTAGACAACCAAAAAGTAGCTAATGGATTTATAAGATTAATCAGGTTTTTTTTTATTTTTATTTTGAAAATTCTATTTTTCTAGTGATATTTTCATTACAATTTTTGCATAGGTTTTTTTGTGTCTTATCATAGCTATATTAATTTTATTATATCCTAAGAAACAGTTGTTCACTTGATTCTCTTTATTTTGCTTCCTATTTTATTAATTTTTGTTTTGGTATTATATTCTTTACTTTCTTCATTTTATTTTTTGTCCATGCTACAATATATCCAGATAGATGCTTAGTGTGTTAGTTTTCACCTCTCTTACATTTTTAAAAGCATCTACCAGAAAAGAAGTGTTCCTCTAAATACTGTCTCAGTGCACTAAACAAGTTTTGCCATGTAGCATTTTATTGTCATTTATTTCAAAGCTATTATTTTCTGTGTCTACTGATATTAGACTATTTAAAAAACTACCTTTTTATTCACTAAATATGGATATTTTCTAATTAGGTTTTCCCTTATGATATAAAACATAATGAGTTATGGTCAGAAAAATATCTCTAACATTTTAATCTTTTAACATTTTTCACGACTTACTTCATTGACCTTATATGATCATTAATATTGGGCAACAACTAAATATTTCTTAGATGTGTAGCTGATAAAAAAATACTATTTTTGATGTGTGGTATTCTTTATGTATATGCAGGAGATATACTTAATTAAATGTGTTGTTCAGAATTATTGCACCTTTTTCAATTAATTCTTAACATGTTAGAGTAATTATTTAGTTAACATTTTCACTTATTTTAGATTTGTCTATTTCTCCTTAGGTTTTTTTTTTAATTTTGGCAGTTATGTTTTAAATCCACATTCTTAGGTGTATATAACTATATAACTTCTGCAAAACTGGAAAAAATATCGTTATGAAGTGACCTTTTTAAAGACTGTACCTTACAATCTATTTTGTCAAATATTAACAGAGCTCACTAGCTTTATTTCTGCCTCTCTTTTCCATCCCTTTATTCGAATTTTCTACACCCTTATATTTTAGAATGCCTCTGTGTAAACAATTGAAAGCTGCTCTGCTTGCTATAGCAGTTACTGATTTTAAACAGTATTCAACTGAATAAGTGACAAAAATTAATCAACAGTATAGAGCTGGGCAAGGTACATGTTAGGTTGGTATTTGCTCTAGAAATGGTTCATCTGTAGGATTATAGCTGCACGTTTCTTCTTCAGTAGTTGTGGGGTTTCCCGAATGCTAGGCCTTAGAGAACTTACCTCAGTTTGTTCAACTCTAGTGATAAACAGATGGCTAGAGGTGGGTAAATGGTTTTGTAATATTCTAACTAGTGTTCTCTGTGTGTATCTTATAGGTGCTAGCTAAGAAAGATGAGTTAAACAAAATGTGCCCAGGGCCTCCCTGGTGGCGCAGCGGTTAAGCACTGCGCTGTGGCTCTGTCGGCAGCGGCAACGCAAGTTTGATGCCAGGACAGGGAGCTTCCCACATGGAGCAGCAGACCTCTCCTGCCTCGCCTGCTGCTCCCCTCAGCAGTGTATTTCCATTGATCTGCCTGTTCTGCTCCCCACTCTGTCTCTGGTGAACCCTCTCGCCGCCCCATGCCTCCGGCCTGTACCCCGGCTTGTATGCATAAATCAATCAATCAAACAAACAAACAAACAAAACCAAAATGTACCTAATTGCTCTTCCTGGAGTAGATGAGCAAACCGAAGAAAGAGAAGGAACAGAAGCAGCAGCAGCAGCAGGAGAAGGCAAGGGTGAGAGGAATCATATGGTTCCCTTTAGGAGATCCCTTCCAAGAGGAATATAGCAAGAATAAATAAACAGCCTATTGGATATATTGTGTATATATACACAGATTATATAAAGTAATCAATTAGATGATCATGTTTATTCTTAAGTCCAAAACATATTGTTCTATGAGCTGCAATGCTTTCTCATGTTTTTCTGTATCTCAGGAAGCATTTCCCAACAATATGAATAATAAATGATGCTGGTAAGTAATTCAGCATGGGAAGTTTAGAAATGTTATAAAATAAATAGATCGCTAAACTGTTGATTATTTTACTAATTTTTGTTTTTATTTTCATATTTTAATTTCTTTTTTAAAATTTGCTTGTTTATTCTTAAAGCACTGAAGCAGAAAACATTTGTAAAAAAACTTCTTGTTTAAGGAAGGCAGGTAAGCTTTATGTGTGTCAACTTTGAAGACTTTCTCTACCTTCTAGAGAGTACCCTGAAAGACCTCTGGCTTCAGTAAGAAGCTAAAACTGGAGATCAACCATTACCTTAAGTGTTCTTGGGAATATTTCTTTGGTGTTTGGGTAGAATTTAATCAAATGGTGATATGTTTTATTTCAATAAATTTTATGTGAAAGGTTCACAAGAATCAAAATCATCTGAGATGTCAGTTAAAAGGCAGATTAATCCTAAACAATGGAGGCCTTATACACTGTTAGTGGTGCAAAACAGTAGAGAGGAAAACAGTAGAAAAAAATTAAAAATGGTAATTCCATATCCCACTTATGGGTATTTGCCTGCAAAATACAAAAACACTAATTCAAAGAGAGATATGCTCCCTAGTGCTTATTGCAGCATTATTTAAAGTAGCCAAGAGTTGGAAACAACCTAAGTGCCTATGAACAGATAATTAATTGGATGAAGAAGGTATAGTTGATATACATGATGGAATACTACTCAGCCATGGAATTATATTAAAGTTCTCCCATTTGCCACAGCATGAGTATACCCAACAGGTATACATATAAGCTTGGTGACATAAGTCTTACAGACAAACACTGTAGGAGTTCACTCCAGAGGGGTACAGAGAAAAAAAGTAAAGGGTTGAACTAAATAAAACAAAAATAAACCTTTAGGGTGAAGGTAAGTAAATTAGGTAAAAGGGTACAACTCTATGGTTACAGATAGAATTGAACTTTTATTGATGAACTTAATGGAGTATATACATATGCTGATTTAAAATGATGAATATCTGAAGCATATATTTCAATGTTACTTCAATTAAACAATGCATTGAAAAAGAATCTTTACTCAGAACGATACCAGTTATGTGAATGTGATGATCATTTGAGGTAGATTATGAAAAAAATTGTTGTTTTGTTCTCATCATGTAGTCATTACTTTTATTCTAAATCATAAGTGATACTAAGAAGTGGTGTTTTGAAGAGGAGTATGTATAGAGAATGCTTCTCATGTGATTACACTGGTCAACAGTGAGATCATTACTGACTTAAAAAGGCCCTAATCTGTAATATCTTGGTGTGCTGAACATGAATATAATCCTGAATCTTTTTATTAGCTCTCGTTTTGAAGATATTTCATAGAATTCATTTTATATGTTTCACCATGTAAATTTATCCAGTAGGACTGCAACAACATCCTAAATCAGCCTAGAATGATGTAATATTGTATTGCATTGCATCATACCATCATGCACACATTATCCAGAGTTGATTGCCTCGTTTTCTGATACATTATTATCCATTCAGGCACAATACAGAACAGTCATGCCTCAAAAGTGCGTTAATAACGTGGACAATTTCTGCTCTATTTGTGGGAAATTGACATTTGCCAAACAGAAGGAAAGTATCACTTCTCAAGTGAAGAAAGCTTATCATCTTTACTTCAGATGCAAGGATGGTGACCAAGACAAGCCTTGGGCCCAGCATATATGCTGTGCTGTATGTACAACACAGCTTTCACAGTGGTTAAATGGCAAAAGACCATCAATGCCGTTTGCAGTCCCCATGGTGTGGAGAGAGCCACGCAACCACATAAAAGACTGTTACTTACTTCTGCTTGGTTCCTCCTCTTTCCAGTGGAATAACAAAGCAAAAGAAATCGAGAATAGTCTACCCAAACATTCCATATGCATTGAGATGACCGGTTCAACAACTTGCTGCAGGGTGATGGGAAACAAGCATGGAATGCTTTTCTCCTGGTGTCTACAAACTTTCTTGGGAATGTTAGGGCAGAAAACTACAAGGAACTAGTAGAAGACATGCTGATGCAGCATCAGAAATTTGGCTGCAATATGTCTCTAAAGATCCACTTCCTTCATTCCCATCTGGATTTCTTTCCTGAAAACTGTGGTATGGTTAGTGATGAACATGGCAAACATTTTCATCAAGATGTCGCATCAATGGAACAAAGATACCAGGGAAAAAGGTCCACTACAATGCTGGCTGACTACTGCTGGACACACCCCAGAGATGCTCCTGAACAGCTGTGCAGGAGACAAGCGAAGACATCTAAGTATTCTATGACTTGATTTTTAACCGTAGGCCTATTCCTACTGGCATGCATTTTGTAATGCAAATATCCATTTATTGCAGATTACAAAAAAAAACTAGAACCAAAATTAGAATTTGACCATCATATTCATATGGAGCACATACAAATTGATAGGAAATGACTAATTTTATTTCAGTAACACACTTTTGAAAAAAATTTGCCTGGTGATTGACATGCATTTCGTGACATAACCATGAATTTATTGCAGATTACAAAAAAACTAGAGCCAAAATTAGAATTTGATTGTCATATTCTTGCTGAGTACATACAAATTGATAGGAAATGACTAATTTTATTTCAGTAATATGACTTTTTAAAAAATTTGTTGACCAGTGTTATTGATCCTCCTTAGAAACGCTGAGTAGAGGTGAAATGCAGAGTCAGCATTATTAACATGACATTTCTGATTTTAGGGCATCTCATATGTAACTGACCCAGATTGAGCCCTAATATTCATTTGGAGGAAATTTAGTAAGGAGACATAGTGAAATAAGGAAATTCTAGTAAAAGTATTTAGATTTTTGAAGTCCAATACAAATTTTAACAAGAGATAAGTCATTAAAAATAGAATTGAGAATATTTTTTGGATGTAAATGAATTCCACTAACAAGGAAATTAGAAAATGCATACTAGATAAAAGAAAAATCAAGACACTAAATCAGTGAGCCAAAGTTAGCAGGAAATCAGCATGAAACACAATTCCTTACAAAATTCATGAAATCTTCCCTAGGGTATTGAATATTCCATAACATTGAACTTTAGATGTAACTGTTTCAAGTACTTGTGACAAAGCACAAGCTTACCTCAATTCTATTTGGAATAAACTTTGACTAATTTATTTAAATTGGGATTATTGTAACTGTTAGCTATTGCCTAAAGTTCTACCAGTTCAGATTGCAGAACGTTTTGTTGTTGAATTTGATAATTTATAGTATAAATGGGTTTAAAAATGGGAGAATTATTAAGTGAAGTGGAGCTCTCAGTCATATGAGCAATGAACAGGCCAGTGGCCCTTTCAAAACATGTGTATATTAAAAGTTACTTTTGTTCCCATTCATATATGCCAGAAAAACCTATCTCACTCAATTTCATTCAGAGTAGCACTAAAAAGGTGACAAGGTTCTGCAATAAGTATACAAACAGCTGAAACCATGTTCTTAGGTTTTTTGGGAATTAACGTATTCATGGAAAAATTAATTGTGATAATTAAAGATAAAAGAGACCAATGCCTCAGAGACTTTCCAGGGTTAGAGATTGTCACTGCGTTTCATAGGGTGTGTTGGACAATTTGGATTATTTATGACATTCTTGTAATTAATTTGGATAAACATTATATTGTAAGTCCTCAGTTAACACTGTGGATTAGGTCTTTAGTGCTATAACTTTGTTGAACAACATCAAATAAAAGCAGATCCTTGAACATCCAACTTTGATGTAGTGAACATTGAGTGTTTTTTTCTTATATACAACAAAACACTATTTAGTGAAATGACACAAAGACCTGTCATAATTTTATCTGCATTTCTTACCACAGGTTGCATCCTGAAGGGGTAAAAAATTGTTTAAAGTATCCCAAAGACATCTCAGATTTTTATCAAATCCATTCTTCCTATGGGTCCTATGGTCATTATACATATATCTGATGGTCTCCTAGGTAGCATTTATTTCTTTAAATATATTTTTAAATGAAGTAATTTTTTCTTACATTGTTGTTCATTTTTGGACAAATATGATTTCTCTGCTCAGATGCGGTCACTATAATTCTCCCATTACCAAGGCACCCAGAGCCCATCACCATAGTCCCTGGGGCTCTCCCCTCCCTAATTTCACCTCTTCCCCTCCCCTTTCCTTCAGAATACCTTAGATCTATGGTCAGCTTTCAAGGTTTGTTTTTGTCTGTCCCTTTATTTGGTTTCTCTATATTCCACATATAAGTGAAACCATCTGATATTTTAAATTCCCCTCAGTTATTTCACTAAGCATAATCCTTTCCAGCTCCATCCATGTTGCTGCAAATGGCGTGAGTTTATCTTTTATTATTGCCACTATTCCATTGTGTAAGTACACCACATCTTCTGGATCCACTCATCAGTTTTGGGACATTTAAGTTGTTCTCATTAGATAACATTTTTAATGCTATTTCCAATTAGTAGGATATGGCATGAAGTATATGCCTATTTATGAATTCATGACATTAATTGCTAATAATAAAAATATGCATATCCTTATATTCTTTATTATGTTAGCTTCAAATGATTGGGTATCATCACTGAAATACGGCATTTGGACCTCAAAATTCATTAACATCACTGATAACTTGGAAGAGCATTACATATTCAAAATGTGTCCATTTATGGAGCACAGTGGTTGAGAATATACTATTGCTACTTATTTGCAAATTACTTTGCAAACATGCAATTAGTTCAGCATCAACGTGTTGCACCATTCAATTGGGGCAGCCTTCACTATGCATCTTATGTTAGTGGAAACCACATAGTCACAAAACATGCTTGATCCTGAATTACAGTCACAGTTTTCCAGAACATATGTAGAACTCATTAATTAGATACCACTTTCTTTTTGGATTTAATATTTTTTTAGTCACTATTACAACACAGTTTTCTTAAAACACTTTAAATAAGCTAGAAAGTTTTTTTTTTTTTCTTGGTAGGTATGATTTCTGCTAGCCAAGATGGAGGATGTTCTAAGAACCCTTGGTGTGGATCTGGATTCTTTCATATGCATCCTTTCCAGAAACATGTTGTCTAGAGTCCCAGCACGTCTGCACTGTCCATGAGTATACAATCTCCCTATGGGACTGTGATAAAGCTATTTACTTCATAGCATTGGCTTAAGGAATTACAGCAAAGCATTTGTAAAAACTTTCCTTGGATACATAATTAGTAATAACACATAGCACACTAGCAACAGATAGAAAGCCTTTTAGAAAGTTTCCCACCAGCAAAAAATTGCTTATGGAGAAATAAATATTAAAACCCACTTGCAGTGCAAGTTTATTAAAACAGTATCTCAGAACAGATAATGTGATTTTTAAATAAATTGACCATCTGAGGAGTATTTTCACACATTTTAATTCTATGAGAAACAGATAATTTTATAAAAAATAGGAAAAGCTAGGGAATAATCCTTTAAGCAGACATGCTATCCTATAAAATGGCCCTTGTGAAAAACTACCCATGAGCATATTTAAGGGCTTATTGTTCTGTTTTCTGTGTATATGAGGTATGATCATACATCTGGGGAATGAGTTATGAAATGGAAAATGTTCTCTGGCCCGAGACTACAGACAGAGCTGTTCCGGTGTTACTTTGGCTTGGTGACAACATTTAAAAATTCTTCTTAGTGCAGCCAGAGTTGAGAGTCTCAACTTCTCTCAAACAATAAGGTAAAAATGATCCCAATTTAAACATCTTGCTTCTTTGATTTTATAATTTTGAGCAAGAAACCACAACAGCAACTTATGTATTCAATTATACTATAATTTGAAGCATCCTTTCCTAATTTGTTTTTTTTTAATTTGCTTTCAAATGTTATTCACTGTCTAGCTAAACAAACAAGTAAAACACATGTGAATGCTTGTATCACTGGTCAAAAAACATAGATGAGTAGCACTGAAATAAATGCCACAACTTTTTCCTTGACTCCAGGTTTGTTGCCTTTGGACCAAAGGAGTGAAGGAGTCTGATTTTCTAATAATGCTTTGTCTCAATTTATTTAGAGATGATTTCTCCGGTTGTCAGCATATTTAATCTAATTTGCTAAGGCTTACTATAGTTTGTGACTGGGGAGATTGTAGAAGTGATGATGGGATTTTAGCATAAATCTATTAATTTTCTCCTAATTCTACTTCATTAGAAGGAGAAAAACCTGCATGACTACTGCTTATGGGAATGTAGACTGACCCAGTCTCTCTAGAAAACAGTATGGATATATCTCAAAATATTTGAAATGTATCGACTTTTTATCCAGCAATTCCACACCGAGGTATCTCCCTGAAGAATGCAAAAACACTAATTCAAAGGGATTTATGTTCAATGAAGAGTTATTTAGTATACGCAAGCAATGGAGTTAGCCTAAGTGCCCCCAAACAGGTGAGTGAATTAGTAAGATATGCTATACATGCACAATGAAATATTACTCAGCAATAATAATAATAAAAAAAAAAACCAAAGGATAAACCCTTGCCATTTGCAAAATGATTGTAACCAGAGAGGATTATGCTTAAGCAAAGTAAGCCAGAAGGAAAAAGACAAAAACCAGATGGTGACTTATATGTGGAATATAGAGAAAAAAAAAAAAACCCTAGAAATCTGACTATAACACTGAACCTACCAGGAGAGGAGCTGGGGAGTGGAAAGCAGATGTGCAGGGGCCCAGTGAGCAATAGTGGAGGACTATGGGTACCTTGGTGGTGAGGGTGGTGTGGAGACATACATCTGAAGCTCACAATTCTATACCTCTGAATCATATACAGTATTTAAAAATCAATGTTCTCTCTCTCTCTCTGACCTCCCTATTATATATACATATATATAAAACAAAATTTCAGCAGAGATAATAGACACCGTTCCAATGAAGAGACACCAATGGCCAAAAAGTTTATGAAAAGTATTCAACATTACTAATCAACATGAAAATTTCAATCAAATCCACATGAGATATCACCCCACAACTATTAAGATGGTTAACATAAAAACACAAGAGGTAACACATGAGGGTGAGAGTGTGGAATAAATGAAAGTCTAGTGCACTGTTTGTTTGGAATGTGTATTGATGTAGTCACTATGGAAAGCAATACAGAGTTTCCTCCAAAGATTAAAAATAGAACTATCATATCAACCAACAAGCCCACTTCTGGGCAGATAGCCAAAGGAAATGAAATGGGTTTCTTAAAGCTATATCTGCATTTCCATGTGTTCATTGTAGTATAATTCACAGTAGCTAAGATATGAAAACAATCCAATTGTGCCCATAGACAGATGAATGGATAAAGTATCACACACACACACACACACACACACACACACACACACACACACACAATTCAGTCATTAAAAAAAAAGGAAATCCTGTCATTTTCAGCAACAGAAATAGTCTGACAGTTTTACCAGTATGAAAAATTAAGTTAAAATCCAAATGATCTTACAATACTGTAGGTACTTTTCATATAGCAAACGTTTACTTTTTTCTCTTAAGCAGAAGTTCTAAATGAGCTTATGTTTCTAGTAGCAAACTAAATTTGTGATATTGCAAAATCAGAAAGGAGGTAGCATTATTTTTAATTTAGTGTACCTTACAAGGTGTCTGAAATGTCTCTAACTCTTGTAGACCTGGTTATCTATGTTGTCAAAAAATGTGGCTAGTATACTTTTTGTATAGTTTTTGGTGATGTCCACTTCCTACCTCCCTCACTGTGTTTACAGTAAATGCACTGTTTGTGTTCTGCAAAAGATGATCAGAATCTCCCTACTTAATGGAGTTTAGTCTAGAACTGCTTGCTGTAAACAAAGATGAGAAAAGGATACTTGCTTTACTCAGGAATGTGGTCTAGTGTCTGAAGTTCTGGTTTTATGAGGTTAGTATGTTTTTTCAAGTGAAACTCAATTTTGTAAAACCAGCTCTAGCTATCTTTATGCCAGTTTTTATATGTGATAGCTCATTGTTAGCTAAGATATAAATCTGAATTTGATTTCTAATACATACCTATGTACACAAATATACATATAGTTATATATAGAGAGAGTACTGAAGCAATAGAAAATACAAATTTTCTTCTTTTATTGAAAACTTGAATTCTAATCAATTGCATATATATCACAAACTTGTCCGAGGCCAAGCATTCTCATAGGTGAGGTGGAAATCTATCTGTGCTAAATCGTAGACATTATGGCGGTAGGAAAAGTAGGGGCAGTAGTGGTACTTTGACTCGCACCCAAACTTCATTTTTTTTCTTTATTTCTTTTCCATTTTTCTTAATTTTGTTGATATGCCAATCGTTTATATAACTATATAACTTTAGGAGTACAGCCTCACACCCCCTTATGCACAAACTCCTCTCACTCTTCGTGAACAAAGCTCCAGACACACCTAGTTTTAAAAGAGATTTTGTTGTCTCACATAGAATAAGAAGACATGGCACATCTGCCCTCTAGGCAATAAAAGGGTTGCCTGCAGCAATGATGCATAAGCCCAAGTTGTATAATAAAGGGAGTGTCAAATAAATGTCATGGGTATATGAAGAGTGTAGAAATTTAAAGGACAAGAACCTGGATCAGGGGTGTCTTTAACAAAGTGGTGTGAGTAGAGCTGCTATCATTTTAAATGAAATGAGAAATAAGGGGAAAGCCCAGGTATATGTATACATTTGGAGTGTTTAAGATGCCAGGAATTGAGGGGCTTCTCATGGGGATGTGGGTAGCAGTGAATTCAGGGGCTGAACAGGCATTCTGAGTAGTCTGAACTTCCTCCTAAAACAATGCTGAATACTCTTAATAATGTTAACTACCAATTATTGGAAATTCATTGTGTTTTTGAACTTTTTGTTATCCCATTCATGAGTATTCTCTAATTTTTTTATAAACCGTTTAAATGATATGGATAGAAGTAGTTTCACTTTTATGAAGCTAGTGTGATTAAGAAATAAGATGTAAAACATATATTCTCAGTGTATCTGATGGTTGGTTAGATTAAATTACTTTCAACTCCATTATCCTCTCTTTAATGACTGACTTAAATTTGTTAAATATATACCATGTTCTAGATAATGAGCTGAAACTCAAGAGTAAGTTGCTAAACTACGTATCAAGTGAATTTGTCTAAGATTGTATTCTTTATTCTTCTAAGTCAGGGCATTTTTAAAGGAAGTGACAGTTTGCAAGTGCTCTTCTGTAAACATGCAACATTGGTTTACAACCACACTAGATTTCAGGTGAACAGCATTGGGATTCAACATCTATATACGCCACATCACATTCTTCACCAAAAGCCTAGTCGCCATTCACCTCCAAACACTGAGAGGAGAGAAACTGAGGAATTGAGATGCTGACTTGTCCGCAGTCACAGAGTTAGAAAGTGGCTAATTTTTGATGGTTTTCTTTCCCCAAAATAGCCTTCAACACTTCTGCCCTCAGCGTTGCCAGATGACAGGCATCAGGTGAGACTACATTTGCTACTGTCTCCTGCGAATCCGTACAGTTCCTTTCAGCTTTCAGACCTTCCCATGTCACTTGGTATAGAGAAAACCTAGCATCTGAAAAAATCTAATAACTGTATAAAAAGCATGACTTTTCCTATCTCCAACTCTCCTTATGTAACAAGAATAAGCAGATTAAGTTACATGAACCACACAGATAGTTCATTCTTGAAGAGCAATTCTGCAAGAAGCTGTTAAGACAGAAGATGGTTGAAAAATGATTAGACTCTTAAAAATTAGTTAATCCTTCTCTCTGACATGACTTAATGACTGAGAAAAACCACACAATTAAAGCAAAGCCCGATTATTGTCACTTAGCATAGAGTGTGGCATTTCACCTACTTCCTAAATCATAAGTAACTCGATTTTTACTCTATTATATATTTTCTCAATAACTATACTTTTGACTTTCAGCCACTGTCAGGAATGCGTATCGAAAAGAAATATCGCCTGACTTAAATATTTGAGAGGAGGATAGTAAGTAGCAAAATGACTCAATAGATAGCTATTTATGTCAGGGCTGCACTTAACCTCAAGAAATGTCTAGTAATTTCAGGATTGAATCTTTTGGGCCCCCTTTGAGGTCCAGGTTACTAGAAATTACTGAATTTCCATGTCTTTCATAACTGACTATGACCTGAAATGATTTATGAAATGGACAAGTTGTAAACATCTAGGTTTTAAATCAAGCAATTTACTGGGTATTTTACTTCAGGAAAGTAAATTTGTTTCTTGTTTACCCATTTGTAAAAGGAAAAAGAAGGTATGAAAATTCATATTTTATTACCATCATTGAGTTGGTATGAGCTTATATAGAAAGTTAGGAAAAACTCTTCAAAAACCCTAAAGCTTATGACAAATACAGAGTTTTTAAAATTTTACCAATCATTATAGTTAACAACATTACGTCTACTTCTTTTGCTCTTTTTATGTCATTCATAGAATACAGTGTTTCAAATCTGAGGCTCCTACATAAAGCTGCATAAAAGTAATCTGCTGGAAATACCAAATAAGTGCCATCTTTTATATCACTATACTAACTTTCATTAACCAGTCTTCAAAATTTTTTTCCATCCCATGTAAGTTTTGATAGAACAGAAGAAACATTGGGGAATGTGCTAATGTGGAATGTGAACAATTTTTATGGATCAGAAGGAGGAAAAAGAAAAGTTCTCTTTAGTTCACATTTCTTCTTTCTTTATTTTGATAGGTGAAATAGAAATGTGATAGGGATTAAGTTAAATGAACTTTGAAATAAATATTAATTTGAAACTACAAATTGGCAGAAAGGGCACTAAATCCAATGTATCTTCTTCAAGCACATAGTCCTTGCAAAATTTTAGGTTAAACACATAAAAATAAGAGTGAAAAGTCATTTGGAACCTCTCAATTCAAGGAAATATATTTATAAATAAATAATGAAATAATTGCTTAAGATATTACTGGATAATGTGATGTTGAGATAAAGTGATAAAAGTTCTACTCTACTCCAGAAGATGGAGAAGGGGATGTCACAAGTTTCACTAAAGAAGTGACCCTGGAACTTTCCAGAGGTCGAGGTTACTTAATAGAAAAAAGAAAAAAATGTAAATTTGTGGTTAAATTAGTGGACCTAGCATTTGGGAGAGGAGGCTATGCAATAATAAAGCCTGATATTTCATAAATATCTTCATAGATTATAATTGCATTTACATACATTACATTGTTTAATCCTCTAATATCTTTATAAATGATTCTATTTTAATACATAATGTAATTCAGACTGAAAACATTTCAGTAAATTAACCCAGTACCTACGTCTATCAGAGCACAAATCCTTTTTCTTATTTTCCTGGTAAATATCTTCAACATATATTTTTGAAGAATAAAACAGAGTAAATTATAAACTTAGAAACTTATATAATAAGAAAATTACTCATAAGAAAAAGAGGATAGGAATTATTGAGCTTAAACATAGTCTAAGAAATGTTTAACAATATGCAGTTTCTCTAAACACATTAAGTAGAGCCTGAAATCTCAAAAAAAATTGTAACAAAAATTTATTTAAGCCCACTGTTGTTTTACAATGCTATTGTAAGTGGCAGAGAGAATATTTATTCTCTTTTCTTGTTTTTCATCCCATGTCTGGTGGACTGGCGCTTATCCAAAGAGAACTAGAACACAGAGCCAAAAATACTACATTCTAAAACACCATCAGGGAAAAATCTAGTGACTCCATGTGAAAACCTTTCAACTTTCCCTTCATTTTGCATGTTGTTGACAAGATCTAAAAATAAGTAGACAAGATCTAAAAATAAGTAGACAGGTGGCGTTATGCATGTTATACAGGGAAATTCAGAAGTTATTTACAGGTTTCTTCTGCCACAGAAAAGCTAGGTTAACTTTAATAAATTATTTTGACTCTTGACAACATAGTTCTATTCTGCAATATAAAATCATGTAGCCTAGATATGTTTCAAGATCTATATTCACTTAAATTTAACTTTATAGAAGTTACAGAGGGATTTTGACATGAATTTAGAGATAATGTGGTAACATTAAAAGACAATGTAAGAGGAAGATGACAAGCAGATCAATATTGGATCAACTGCAAACATTTCTATGTAAGCATGTTCTAAGGATATGATAAATAGAAAATACTAAAAAGCATTTAGGAGTGTTTTATTATATTGAAGCTTAGAGTAAGAAAATTATTGCATACCTCTTTGAGAAAAGCTGAGAAAAAAGGAGAAAGGGAAGGAAGTCAGAATGAAGAAGAAAGGCTTTCTTTGGACAATTAGCCTGTCAATCAATAGTTATTCAAATTTTGAAAAGAAATTTTAATTGATAGAAATAAAATAAGGAGAGGCTATAAAGAAACAAAGTACGGATGTTCCAAGAGAGCACTTAGTAAAGTGTCTTCATCTTGGGTCATAGGATAAAATGAAAGTGATGAAAAATGTTTCCCAAGCTAGTTTTTATCAAGTATGCAATTAATTGATACAGCACTAAAGATCTTTATTTCACTGAATTCTTCTAGTAATGCAAATGTAAATATAGAACCTGAGTCACCTGATATTCATAAAACGTACCTCAGGAGTGTTAGACTTCAAAAAAACCACCTGGGCCCAGGAAACAGGACGTTGAACCTGCTTAGGAACATGCAGAGAAGTGTTTATAAAGGAGAAAGAGGGCATTCCTGGTGGTGCAGCGGTTAAGTGCTGCGCTGTGGAGCTGTCAGCAGCGGGAACACGAGTTCGATCCCAGGCCAGGGAGATTCCCACATGGGAGGGCAGACCTCTCCTGCCTTGCCTGCTGCTCCCCTCAGCGGTGTATTTCTGACGACTTTCCTATTCGACCTCCTATTCTGCTTCCCACACTGTCTCTGGTGATCCCTCTCGCTGCCCCGCACCTCTGGCCTGTACCCCCGCTTGTATGCATAAATAAATAAATCTTTAAAAAAAATAAAAGGAGAAAGAAACGAGTCAGAAAGAAGCTGCTGAGGAGGATGTGGGGACAGGTAGGGATTTGGGAAGTGTGGTTTGTATTTACTGCTCTTTATTACTTCCTTATAACAGAAACTGTTGCATACTCAGATTTTGGAAGAGAGAGTTGAACATGATGTCTGGAAGGCAGGCCTTGTGGTGATTACACATTAACCAAAGAGGAACAGATAAAAAAGAAATGAAATCATACCCGAATGCAGACGCATCCATGAAGGCTTTCAGACAAGTCCAAGTCTGGGTTTTGTGCTTTTACATAATTTGTGTAATTATAGCCTATAAGAAATTGTAACACGTTTGCCTTTATACTTGCTTTTTTCTTCCACTTAGAGATAAACTCTGAGCTGAAGCAAGTTTTATGTCCAGCATTGTTCTGCATTGCACTTAACACCATGTTCCCACAGAGGATGCCAGCGTAATGAACTAATGGTCTATGGTAGCAGAAGTTAAACTCGGTGGGGAAGCAAAAATGTAACAAAAACCATACAGTAAATCTAGGTGTGAGAACAGAAAGGAGGTATTTAAGAGCTAGAGTTCTAATAGGAATGGGATGTTTTTCCCAGATGCATTACTTCCTGTGTGATTAAGCACCACTGCCTTCATGTTTCTAAGCCTTAGTTTCCAAATTTGGAAAATGGACACAATAATAGTGTCTAACTCATAGGGGTTGGTGGGAAGTTGAAATGAAGTAATATAAGTCTAGGTATAGTGAAAGCACACACTAAGTGTTAATTATTATTTTTGTTAACTGTAATTTCTACTATAAATGTCTTTAGGAATATAGAAAAAACACTAAAGGAATATCCTAGAGTTAAATATATTAAAAATATTATGAAATACCTTTTGTCATGAGAAAAATGTTTCTCAGTGTAGCTATAATCTGTCACTTCTCACTTTTTAAAGGATGACAATTGTTATTACTTTAGTACTGTAATTAATTACTTTAATATTGTAATAAGTTTACTGTATCTTTAGTGTCTGGCACATCATAAGTATTGAATGAATACCTATTGAAAAAGAGGGACCCCTTCATTTAAATATTAAAACTCAGAATATCAGAGTTCTCCATATCGGAAAGGAGATTTCCATTCTTTCTCTTAACTAGTTAAACTTAATATAAACTTTGAGAAGTACGTCATGGATGAGTCATTGGGGGAAGAAAACCCACCTTAAAAAATACAATATTCGGGCCTCCCCGGTGGCGCAGCGGTTGAGCGCTGCGCTGTGGAGCTGTCGGCAGCAGCGACGAGTTTGACGCCTGACCGGGGAGAATCCCACATGGCGCGGCAGACCTCTCCTGCTTCGCCCGCCTCTCCCCTCAGCAGTGTATTTCTGATCTGCCTGTTCTGCTCCCCACTCTGTCTCTGGTGAACCCTCTCGCCGCCCCATGCCTCTGGCTTGTACCCCAGCTTGTATGTATAAATAAAATAAAATCTTAAAAAATATACAATATTCCCTCTTTGGTTCATCAATGCAAGTTTCTACAAGGTCCACTTCCCTTTACGATTATGATAACCCCCCTCTTTGGAATCTAAAGGACATCTCCAGCTTGCCTGTGTGTTTGAGTATGTGCACAAGTATAGTAAGGAAGCAAATGCAAGAAGATTATGTAATTTTGAAGAAGAATAGATGCTTTGATTTTTTTCCCCCAAGAACTAGGGTGTTGCCTTTTTTAATGCTAGGTTAAGAAATCTTCCTGCAGCTGTATGGAATATACATCATATAATCATAGGGCACATAATGACAATGTGAAAATGTGCTTCCAGCAAGAACATCAGGGATGGAACAGAAGACATGTTTAAGAGCAGGTAGAAATTGGTTCTATGGGGCATTATTACAGCAAAATTGTCCAGAAAGCACAATTCGTTTGCTCTTTATTAAAGAAATCTTTATTTCTATGTTTGCATTATTTTAAATTTTTTAGATCATCTAGTTCAAGGGTTCTTAATATATCTGATGCCTCCATATGCCTGAGGAATGAATGTACTTCAAAGAGGAAGAACAGCATCTGCAGTACCAACTCTCAATATCAGTGTGAGCCTGTTTGAAAACAGCAGACTCAGCTCTGTCTGCAATCAGTAGCCACCTATTCTTGAGGTCCTCTGACCCTAATTTTCTTTATAACTCTCTGTTATGATATCTCTTGTAACTCTAGGAAATAGTACATTAATTATTTCAACACTGTACATTGTTTCTATCCATGCATAAAATATAATTTCTTTCACCCATTCTTGAACAGATACTACTGTACATTTCCCTGAGAATCTATTGTTAATATTTCATTTTCTCCTATGTTTTTTTCCGATTTATTTAGGGTTCTTTAGCTGCAAATTTAAGTTGACTCTGGCTAACTTCTTGGAGGGAAAAAGGAAAACAACAGAGGTTTAAAAAACTTCAACCATAAAATCAGGTTTAGAAATCACCAAAAAAAAGGACTAAATGAAAAGAATGATGGACTTTCAGAATAGATGAATAATGGGAACCATCTACTTAGGGCGTCATCTTCAAGGAAAACAGGGATGGTATCCAAATACAAGTTAGACCCAAAAGAGAGTTTTTAGTTGGCTGGCCTCATCATGAGATCAACCTCAGACTTTGCTTCTAGTGAAAGAATCTGTCTGGCTGTTTTGGGCATCAGTAATGGAAGGCTTTACTGTCCCATACAATGGAGGAGAGAATGACCCCACAGCAAGTCAGCCTGTTGTTGTTTGGAATAAAATATAAAAAACCAAAGAGTTACCCTAAAGCTCCAAAACAATATTAGTTACTCAAAAAGCAGATGGCCACTATTAATATTATAATTTTAATCTTTCTGGTTTAGAAAAGCTTCCTCATCAATGTCATATTTACCTCTTAATACTTGAGACTTTTTCCATAGGAAAATGAACAAATTGATTTTTTCAGTAGAGACTGAAAGAAGAAAATGACAACACATCCTGAATTAGAATAAGTCTAAAAATTTAAGAAAATTTTTCTCATAGCAAAATTAAAGCAAGTAAGAGTGCCACCTTGAGCTATATCAGTATAACTTTTATTATTATTTCCAATAATGGAAAACACTAATATGAAATGAATTGATAAAGCTATTATTTTGTCTCAATTAATGGAATGATTATTATATATTTATAGATGGATATATTATTTTATCATATTCACTTGTACTTTTTTCTTTTTCCTTTTTACCCTTAATCCATGTAATCCACTTAAACCACATAAAGTCAAAATGAAAAAAGATGGTCCTGCTTACTCTTTGAACTTTGAAAAGCCAATTTAAAAAGGTCAAGATAGAGCGCTCCTGACTGAGACTATGCAGGTGTTTCTTTTTACAAATCTTTTCCTTTTGCAAAGCATCAGCTCTCCTGCCCAACTCTGACTCCACAAGAATCTCTCTTTTTCTCCTTTTCCTAATAAACTTTTCCTTTTAAAACATAATAGTTCATGATAAATTCACAACATTGACTTTAAAGTGATAATTGAATATAGATAAACAGTTTTGTACAAAGGGAGAAGTGGCATTAAATAATTGAATGCTACAGGTCCCATAATCACACTAAATTTTGGATGCATTTAACCTTGAGCAATTTATGGAGATATTCTGAATGATAGCGGCACTTGTGATAAATGTGGCCATAATTACTAAATCATCTTGACAAACACACCACCATACTAAAGACAAAAAATTGGAATAAAGGGAGATGTGATATATATAAACATAAATTTTTCATCTTTTTTTAACTTCTACAAGCAAGGAAAGTATAGAAAACATTCCTTTTTCAGAATGTATTTGATAAATCACAATGTTTAAACCACTGTAATGTTTCCTTCTTATCCTCTTGTGGACCTTTAGTCTTTCTAAATTCACAGGTCTTTTTCCCCTAACTTCTGCTACTATAAAGATACTTATTTTTTTGTCCTAATTCTATAAGAAAAAATAGGATGCTTAAATAAAGTAAAAGAAGATAAACACATGCAATTCGCAGCGACAAGGATGGAATTAGAGGGGATCATACTCAGTGAAATAAGCCAGAAAGAAAAAGAAAAATATCAAATGGCTTCACTTATAACAGGACTATAGGGAAACCAAACAGGAGAGAGACACTCAGCAGGGGGGTGGGGGGAGGAGGGGAGGAAAAGGGCACAAAATGGAATAGAAAAGAACACAAGGGACCACGGAGATGGATCACGGGTGAATTGGTGGTGGGCTACCCAAGGGGAATACAAAATGTAAAAGACATAAATAACAATAATAAAACAAAATAAAATAAAAAAATAAATAAGGTAAAACCATTGATTTTTTATTGTTTTATAAATATAAATATAGAATATTTATTTATCTTTACAAAAGAAGATATGTTTATTCACTTGCCTAACATAATATTAATACAAAAGGATACAGGTGCCTCTACATTTACTGCAGCACTGTTTACAATGGCTAAGATATGGAAACAACCCAGATGACCAAAAATAGATGACTGGATCAAGAAGATGTGGTACATATACACAATGGAATACTATTCAGCAATCAAAAAAGATTAACTCATGCAATATGCAGCAACATGGATGGAACTAGAAGGGATCGTGCTCAGCGAAATAAGCCAGAAGGAAAAAGCAAAATATACTGGTCAACAAATTTTTACAAAAGTCATGTTACTGAAATAAAATTAGTCATTTTCTATAAATTTGTATTTGCTCAACACGAATATGACAGTCAAATTCTAATTTTGATTCTAGTTTTTTTTGTAATCTGCAATAAATGGATATTCACATCATGAAATGCATGCCAACAGTAATAGGCCTACGGTTAATACTTGTAAAAAAATCAAGTCATAGACTACTTCTTAGATTTCTTTGCTTGTCTCTTGCACAGATGTTCAGGAGCATCTCTGGGGAGTGGCCAGCAGTAGTCAGCCAGCATTGTAGTGGGCCATTTTCCCTGGCATCTTTGTTCCATTGATGCGATATCTTGATGAAAACATTCGCATGTTCATCACTAACCATACCACAGTTTTCAGGGAAGAAATCCAGATGGGAATGAAGGAAGTGGATCTTCAGAGACATACTGCAGCCAAGTTTCTGATACTGCATCAGCATGTCTTCTACTAGTTCCTTGTATTTTTCTGCCCTAACATTACCAAGAAAGTTTGTAGACACTAGGCGAAAAGCATTCCATGCTTGTTTCCCATCACCCTGCAGCAAGTTGTTGAACCGATCATCTTTGAAGAGCTCGCAAATCTGAGGACCCACAAAAACTCCCTCTATAATCTTTGCTTCGCTGAGTCGAGGAAATTTTTCCTGCAGGTATCAGAAAGCTGGCGAGGTCCGGTCCATGGCTTTTCTGAAATTCTTCATCAAACCTAGTTTGATGTGAAGAGCTGGTAGCAGGATTTTGTGAGCCTTGACCAGAGCTGGGTGCTGGATATTCTTCTCTCCAACTGCTACATTTTGTCTGTGAACTTCCATCTGAAGTAAAGATGATAAACCTTCTTCACTTGAGAAGTGATTTTTTTTTTTCTGGTTGGCAAATGTCACTTCCCCACAAATAGAGCAGAAATTGTCCAAGCTATTAACACACTTTTGAGGCATTACTGTTCTGTATTGTGCCGAAATAGATAAAATAATAGCAGTTCTATGTCGTAGTAGCTTAAATTGTCTCGCACAAAGTCTGAAATATTTTCAATGCTCAACCTTTCCGACAGGGCTTTATATAGGGCACTGCTGATGTCAGCTTACTTCAGCAGCCGCCTGGCAGTAGTATTGCACTGGATCAGAGAATGATGCAGTCAACTCTGGATGATGTGTGCATGATGGTATTATGCAATGTGATGCAATATTACATCATTCTAGGCCGATTTAGGATGTTGTTGCAGTCCTACTAGATAACTTTACACGGAAAAACATATAAAATAAATTGTATGAACTATCTTCAAAATGAGAGCTAATAAAAATTTTTCAGGATTATATTCATGTTCAGCACTCCAAGATACTACAGATTAGGGCCTTTTAAGTCAGTAATGATCTCAATGTTGACCAGTGATATCAAATGGTTTCACGTATGGGAGGAGTATAGGGGAACCAAATAAGAGATCAGTAGAAGAAAACAGCAACAACAAAAGCAAAACAAAAACTAGCAGGCAACCATAAATTAGAGACATTCAGCAAGGGAGGGGGAGGATAAGGGTTCAAAGTGTGGGAGAAGAGAACACAAGGGACTATGGTGACAGTTCACAGTGAGTTGGTGGTGGGTAACCTACAGGGAATACACAATAATGTAATAGATATAAATAAAAATTAATAAAATATAATGGTGGTCACTAAAAAAGCTAATCTAAGAGACAAAGAGGACAAAAAAAGATGGAAAATTGGATTCTGATCATTATAGTCTGTTTTAAGTCCAGATAAGGGAGAACCTCAGTTAATATGTACATTGTCTATATAAAGTTACCTGTTTAAGATGAAAGAAGGAAAAATATCAGTCATTTAATAAAAGGGAAGTCAGGAGAAGGTAAAATTAGAGAATATAGTGAAAATTATCAATTGGGACATATTTAAATTATTTAAACTCTTTGAGTTTTATTTTCTTTGTAAACAAAATGGAGTAATTTGACTTGCATTTTTATGTGACTCTTTGGTGATATACTGTGTGGTTGACACTGGAGATGAGCTCTCTAATGCATGCTGTCTTGCCAAGTCTGTAGAGTTAGAATTACATTTCTCAGTCATCCCTGAAATTCTGGATATGATGCAGAGTTGGTGAACCTAAATGTACATGCTCAAAAATTGGCAAGCAGAAGTGAGGCCAATCTTCAGCTGCTAGAGAAGCTGGTTATCCACTGTCTCTGAGATACTTGATTTTTCTGTGGCAGTAACAGTTGAAGGCAATTACAAAGACACTGGCTGTGTGTGACCAGAAGTGGAGCTGGAGCTGTGACAAATGTGTCTGAAGAAGTTGCATGGTCTGAGCTGTGGCGATACCTGGTCTGATCCTAGGATTTTAATCTTTTGTGAGATTCTTGATTGTGATGGTGACCTCGTGGTTCTGAGGCTGACAGCTGAAGGACTAGTTCTCCATACCTTACCAGTTCTCAATGGTAGAAAAGACAGTAGCTTTCTTCAAGGCTTGATAGTCATTTGTAGACATTAAGTCTAAAGTCTATTTCTTGTTCCCACAAGTAAATCCCTTAATATTTTATCATTTTTTGCCTTAATTTTATTAAGGAAATATTGGTTTTCCAAAATATGCATGCTTTTTAGAGGTCCAGGATCACACCTTACCACAGCACACCTACTACCAAGGAGGTCACTGAGACCCTCACCAGTTTGGGGCTCACCCCACATCCTCCTTTCTGGTAGCGTCAGTTTTTCAGTCAGGATTCTAGGGTTTGTTTTAACAATTCTTTGCCATGTTTCTTTATATTCCATGTATAAATGAAATCATCCTGTGTTTGTTTTTCCTCCTTTTTAGTTATTCTGTTTAGCATAATCCCCTTCAGTTCCAGCCACATTGTCACAAATGGCAAGATTACATTTTACCTTGCCAAGTAATATTCCATTGTGTATATGCACACCACATTTTCTTAATCCAGTCATCTGTCTTTGGACGTTTAGTTCATTTCCTTACATTAACTATTATAAGTAGTACCACAATGAACATAGGAGTGTTATTGTTTTCTTTGGATAGATACCAAGGAGTAGAATTGCTGAATCATATGACATATGTATTCTTAACATTTTGTGGAACCTCCATAGTGTTTTCCCTAAGAGCTGCCCCAGTCTACTTTCCTGCTAACATTTTACAGGGCACCTTTTACTGCTCATCCTCATCAGCATTTGTTTCTGGTCTTTTTGATATGGGTCATTCTCTGTGATCTGAGATCTAGCTCTTTGTAGTTTTGATATGCAGTTCCCTGACGAAAAGTGATGATAATCCTTTATTATTTTAAGTGTTTCAGGGGATAATTCAAGAAGTAACCTGAATTGACACTGTATTGAGCAGATATTGCTGCATAACAATTAATGGTATTAATTGCTGCATTGACAATTAATGGCAATGGTGATCATATTGACACTGCAAAAAATACATGTTCATACAAAACATGTGCATTTGATATTTTGAGTGTTGTTAAAAGAATAAAATTTTTAACTGAATTCTAAATGAATTCACCAGGCTGGAGAATATCTAACTATTCTGTTTCCTTTTATCAAACCAAACACTATGGGCTAAAATACAATTGAATAGTGGATATAGTGTACAGCGATTTTTCTTTAAGTGTTATGCATTTATACATTTGTAAGTAGGTGTTCTCTTGTGCAAGTTCATATAAGGAACTATGTGCAACTTGGTAATATGTGCAAAGTCTATTGAAGTTTCCTGAAGAAAGTTTTGATATGTTGCAGGGTAATATAAACAGTTGAGTGACAGACTCTGAAAGTACAAAGTGAGATAACATATCCAACTCAAAGTACAATGCAAACATATAACTTTAATAAAGAATAAAATCAAAGCAGTTTATAAATTGAATCCAAGTATGTCCTTTTTCTCCAGAGAAGTTTATATTAACTCATGGCTACAAATGTATCCTTTATGTTTGCTTGCTCCCAAATTATTTGAAAAGTCTCAAAAGAACATCTAACGCACTTAAAAACATGTGTTGCTCCTAACGTCTTCTGGGAAAACAACTATGGTAAGTCACCTTTCGGTCATCAAGAACTAAGTCAGCTTAAATTGCAATAACCAGCAGATGTATAATAAACTCGGGAAAAGTGAAAGTCTTTGGCTTCTGCCTCCAGCAAAGTGACAGGAAATGAATAGTTCAGGACATATGGGCAGACTAAATATTTCACTGAAATTGTTTGACTAAATCAAGAAATACTGCACAGGATACACTTCATGCTGTTCATTTAAAGAAGCTATAATCACCAATATTGCAATGTGTTTTTTCTACAAGGAATGTTTTTGTATCAAGTTATTAAAGACAAATAGCATTTATTGTTTTACATATTTTCAGACTGTTACTCAAGTTTCATACTTTCTAAGATTTCTTAAAATAGAACAAATCTATACTTTCTGTTTCTTATATGATGAACTATAATTTAAGATCTTACAAGATCCTTTAAAATTGTATCTGAATCTATTATATTGTATATAGAATCTAATATAAAATTGGATAGGACTTTCCAGCTGATCATGACCCCTATCTCTCCCACAGAATGTCAAAGATTTTAAAACAAGGAATTATTTAAAGGATTTAGCTAAGGTCGCAACAATTGTATGTTAATTAATAATTTTCTAAGTATGTTATAATTATGGTCATTTATCTAGAAATACATGTCTTTTTTCTTTACGTTGCTATCTCTGCCTAATGTCTTGCAAATAATTACATATGAAATAGTTTTGCAGAGCAAGACTCTGGAACAACAACGCATGAGTGATATTTCTTCTAACTGCCATATACCTACTTTCTGAGGTCAAAGTTGAGTAACGAGAGAGAGAAATTTTTATAGCCACATCTGAAACCTGCAGAAACTGCCCCATTGTCCTATTTTAGGCTCATGCTGGTCTTTCCTTTCTCCCCACTTGGACCACTTAGGTGAAAAGAAATTTATGTTGTTTTGGGACATTTGTCCTGACTAGAGTAAAGGAAATAAAGTAAAAATGTGGGTGTTCTTTGTGAGGTACTAAGAAGGGTCTCAGATAGTGTTGGGATAGTTCTCCTTTTGCTGGGCAACTATAAGAAGGCTGCTAAGAGGGCCCTACAGTCTCCCAGCACTGGGCATGAGAGATGGAAATGAGAAATGCAGCCCTCATCAGCTTTGTTTAGAGTTGCTCCTTCCGAATGGGCAGAGAAGGTGCTTAGTGGGGATTCCTCTGGCCCTAATCCTCTCTCCAGGTCTCATCCAAAACCAGTCTATTAATTTTATGGCTTCTAGTATCCTCTAAGGATGTCATTTCTCTTTCTGTTAAGATGACCCTCATCTCATCTTCCCAAGAAGCAGTACAGGCGGGTTTGCAACCCTCATTCTTTTTTTAATCTATTATTACTTAACCAAATTCCCAGTTTTCCTCCAGTGTTTCCCTTTTGATTCTAAAGCACATATTTGTGAAATATAAAAGACTTTGGCTTGGAGGCATTTCTTCATGTCTGTGCTAATAACCCTGATTCTTCTCCAGACAGTATTGATGATGCTGAATGACTATCAAATGACTACCATTTGATAGTCATTCAGCATCTATCAAATGGTAACACACACACAAACATATGGTTATTAATATTACAAGATACACTTCTCTGCACATATAAGTAGAGAGTTTTTCATCGCCAACCAAAAGCCACTGAGGATTATAAAATTCCCACTTCAGTCATAGAAGGCATGAAGTTTTATTTGTAGGCATTCTGCTGCGGGGATTTAGTGGAAGCCATCAGCAAGATGTTCCTCTTGGAGGATACGGCTCCTTCAGCTGTTTCGAGACTTGTGAACCAACTCATTGAAACAGAAATAGGCTGAGGGCCTGGAGCATATTTTTGTGAAAGTGGTGCAATTTAATCACTATGTTAGAATAATTTCTGACGGAGAAATTAAAAATTCTTCCTGCCTATTACAGAGTTAAACTGGACAAGGACTAGTGTGAATAATGGAAATGGGTCTGAAGAAAATGCAGAAGTAATGTGTGTGGAAGACACAGACGAGCACTAAGGCATGAACAGAACCTTCACCATCTGAACAATTCACCAGTCTCCTTGTGACGCTAATGGCAAGATGAGGCTCTGTCTCCCTCACTTTGATCATCCCAGCTACTGCTCGCCCACGGTCCAGATGTTAGAGCTCTCCCGTGCACTAACCTATCAAGTCTTTGCAACAGACTCTGCCTATGGATGATGTGCCACATATTATAGATTAATGAATGAATTAAAAAGTAAGACCAAAAACCAAATTCTCAGCACACTCTTCACACTACAAGTACAGTGTTATTTGCACCACATCACAGCTGTCTCTGGAATAGCTGGTAACACCAGAGAACTTGTATGCACGCTGCCTGTACCTGTACCTGATGGAGCGCTGCTTCAGACAACAGCACCATACAGCAGTAGTGACCATTTACCACATACTTTCGCAAGCATTTTGCGTGTATTATTTTTATGAATCCTTTCTGTAATTTAAAGAGATAGTAATTACAATCTGCATAAGGAAGCTAAAGCAAAGAACTGGTTCAGTCACTTCCTAAGGTCACACATATCTTCTATAGTGGCAGACACAAGCTGACTGACTCCAGAGCACTTACTATTAAACATGAAACTATAAATTGAAGGATAATCTCAAAACCGCCTGCTGTCTTCTAGTCATTCAGGAAACATTTGTATTAATTTCTGCATATTAATGGTGAATTCTATCTAAGACACTTTTAAAATCACACTCATGAAAGAAATAATTGTTAATTTCATTAGGGGGAGTTAGATGAAATTTAAAAATATATATATATTCAATATTATATTACATTCAACTCCATACGATTATAGGAATAAGTATACTAAATCCACCTATTTTAGATTTTATAAATTTGTTCATATAGGTGATTATTATGAATCTATTTCTCCAATACTATAAGAGGGAATAATTAATTTCTTAAACATGAACATTCTCTGGTGCAGACTGGGAACCCAGGAAGTCCACCCTGAGTAGATTACCCTGCAGGAAGTTTATGAGGGCACACGCTTGCTATCAGCTCTTGTGGGAACAGAGTTTGTGAGATGGGAATTAGACTCTGATGGAGCCACAGCAGACAGCTCAGCCAGCCTGAAGAGGAGCAGTGAATCAGGCTGTCCCCTTCAGATGTGGCAGACTGAACTTCTACACTATGATATCAAGCAGTCGCTAGTTAAAAACCGGCTTCAGTAAGAAGACATGGCTACAAGGAAGAGAACAATCTACACTGGAGGGAAATTTTCAAGAAGAAGAAGAGCTGAGGACTGACAGCTAGAGCACTAAGATTAGGTTTCCCATTCTTGGAAATTGGAGTTAAAAATAGGTAAAGGTTGAACTCAAGAATGAATTAATAAGTAAATATGAAGAGAACTGAACGCCTTTCTTAAAATAGAATGACTATTAACAAATTTTGAAGGAATGATATCATTAGAAAATCACCACTTTGCAACCATCATATTAATAATTAATTCAAGTAACAACCATCAAGGGACTCTAAAACTAGGATAAGTGGTTTTGATTAGGATTAGGGTATTCACATAGTCTCAAATTAGATCTTCCAAAATAACTTAACATTTGCAAAGGGGAAGGAACTAACTCCCATCAGAGAAGACCGCCATCTTTGTCCAAGTGATCAGTTAAAGTGACTTTGACAGGCAGCTTGGTATCATGTGCTGGCTAAAGAGGACTAAGAGCATGGCATCATTTTGATGATATTTGTCCCATCAAATGCATATTTTGAAACAATATTTGAGAACAGAGTAATCCAAATTTAGAGGAATTCTATGAAGTAACCAGTAATTTTCAAAACTGTTAAATTCAAAAAGATCAGTGAAATTCAGAGAAAATGTTCAAGTGAGGACACTGAAGAGAAATGACAGTTTAGTGGAATGATTCAAGATTGGATGATTTCACTATAAATATATAATGGAAGAGTTGGTGAAACTTCAGTGAAGTGTACTGGAGGGATATATGGGAATTCTTTTTACTGTTCTTGCACTTTATCAGTATTTCAAAAGTAAAATAAAAATAGATTCAGTCTTTTGAGTTCCTTAGAATATAAAGTAATTATAAACAAAATTAATTTTGACCTTAAAAATCTTTAGGCATTTATTAATGATTTGTAGCTTACCTTAATGTTGGAGCCATGTTTAAGCCTGATTCTAATTCATAGGAGCAAGTATTCACTCACCTTCAGATTCATTCTTCTCTTTTTCACAATTCCATGGCATCTGGAAATACAAAATGTAAATAGGTTTTGTTGCTGAGTTTCTCACAAGCATATTTCCTTTTATATTTTTATTATCGACTACATTGTCAATATAAGCACTACTGAAGTACTGAGCACCAGTATTTGACGTTATTTAAAAATTTATGTAAGTTGAAATAACTTCCTATTAAAGTAATGCAGGAAGTAAGAGGCATTATAAAACAAATGGTTGAAGCAATAAAAAAATAATGGGAATAAGAATCAAAAAGGAAAGTTATTACATATGTATGGAGATATATTAAATCTATATTTTTCTCCTCACAGCCATTCAACCTGTGGGAAAAATATGTCTTTTACAGAAAATGAGAGAAGGGACACAATAATATTTCCCTGATAAGTACAATTTTATTTGTAGAGTAAACTTCCATACTGTGGACATTAGGTCTTTGTAGCACTAGATTTTTGCAAAAACTGACATATTTTACAGTAACTGGCTAGAGTCAAAATAATTTATTCATAACCTTGACTGCCATTGCTCTTTCATAGGATTCCTTACTAAGCTCTGATTGAGCCTACTGCATGCCTAATAACATTTAATATTAAAAGTTTTGGAGAGTGTACCTGATTACCGCTATTTTCCTGAGGAGGATTGATGCTAATAGATGCCAACAACAGGACATGGGCAGATTTATTCTGGATGATTCCCTGAACTGCTCTTGGGGAAATACATGCTTATACTAATTTGAAATTTTACATGTTTGCTCATTTTTGCATGGATCATTGTGAATTTTAGCTATTTTTGTGTTTGTTGGCTTGATACACTGCATGTCATTGATTATTATAAATATAAATTATACTCATAGTGTCTATACTGATTTCAAGAAATGACACAATTTGAATAATAAAAATTACTGAATGTAGTAAATGTAGGAAACTTGCATATTTAGATATATAGTTTAACATACATTAATATACAGTTTTATATGTAGTTTTTATAGATATTGCAATATACTAACTATATATAAGTATGTACTACATAATATATTTCTATATAATAGACAAATACCTATTTCAATATATGGAATTTATGTATATATTGTACATTTTGTGTTTTTAAGATAAATGCAACAGCAACAGCTCTCTTACACAAATTTGGATTGCTGGAGGGAGAAAGAGAAACAAAGAGGAATAGAAAAAGCATAAATTAGATCACCATTTTCTGGCTTATCAAAGTTTGGCTGTAGGACATTTTCCCTCTCTAATGATATAATTACATGGTTTCCTATGGAACTTCAAATTTAATGACCGGGGTTAGCTTGTTCTTTTCCTACATGAACAGAACCTCTTCCAGCCCTCATTCAGTTTATATGTGGCATCCTCCAATTCAGACAGACATTTGCTACAAATGCAATCACGTATATGATTTTCCATTTATTTAGGTTTGATCTGTTGACATAAGACACAGGAATGGAACTAATTAAAATTAATAATAATTTCATAAGACTTAAGTCTTATTTTAAATTAGAAAATGGAAGGAATTATACAAAAATTTGACCATCCTATAGTTAGGTCTGGTGAATCCTGAATAAATATTAGGGTAAATCTTCACTAAAGTGAGGATTGAAAAATAAGAGAGAAAAAATAACTTTTTGCAATTATCTTTTTAATTGAACTGAATTGTTATTTTTTCCTTATTGTCTATAAGCAGTATTCATTTCATGTTTGAATGTCCAAGATAAATATAGCAGAACTTTGGAGCCCTACTGTTTAGACATCTACGTAAGCAGCTGATGTCATCTCTCACAAGCTATAGAAGATAAACTGCATTTGTGAAAGAGCTGTTCTTCAGTCCTGAAAAGAAACTGAGGAGTCAATTGTGAATGGACTTGGGCAGCTTTGTTTGTTCAGTTTATAAACAGTTTAAAATGTCTAAAGCTTGCCCAGAAGACTTTGGCTTAGAGACTGCTGTGTAAAATTGTATAAAAACAAGCTTAGCTTTCACATTGTACCTATCCGTTGCAGTGTAACAAATATTTTCCTTTTGATATTTTAAAATATTTGCTTTGCTGTTTAATCCAGATATACTACAAAATGTCCATGTTTCTCTTTGGTAGTTAAAAAAGTCATTCATAGTATATATAAAAGCATTTTTTAATTAGGAAAAATTTTATCAAAAAATGAAACATTTAAAAGAACAATTTGTATTTTCATTTGTAAGTACATTTTCAACTTTTTAGACTTTTTCTAGACATGTTTTAGATTCATTGAAAATTTACAAAGATAGCACAGAGTTCCCATGTAGTCATTTCTCATCTTATTTACAATGAACATTAGTAAGATAAATTTCCCGCAATTAATGAGCCAATAATGCTTCATTATCACTAATTAATTTTCCTTGTTTATTTGGGTTTCTTTAGTTTTTAAACTAATGTCTATATTTGTTCCATATTCCCATCCACAGTATCATATTAAATTCAGTTTTCATGTTTCCTTAGGCTTCTCTTGGCTGCAATAATTTGTCAGACTTTTTAATTATTGATGACTTTGACAGTTTTGAAAAATACTGGTCAAGTATTTTGTGGAATGTTCCTCAATGGAATTTATCTGGTATTTTCTTTCATTGTTAGTCTGGTATATGAGTTTTGGGGAAGAAAATCACAGTTATAATTTTTTTATGATAGAAATCAAAAAGAAGTTTCTATATATCCAAGCAATCATACACAGCATCATCAGCATAATTTATCAAATATTAATAATCACCTTGATCACCTGACTCAGGTAGTGTTTGTCAAATGTCTCCAGTAAGGTGATCATTACTTTTCCCTCATCCCTCATTTCCATTTGGAAGGAAGCCATTATATACAGCCCACCATTAAAGAGAGAGGATCTATTCCCTTGACGTCAGAATAATTGCTATTTATTTGGATTTTTTTCTTCAAGGGATAGCCATCTCTTCTCTACCATTTATGCATTCAGTCACTCATTTACATTAATATGAACTCATGGATATTTATCTCCTACATTGCGCTTTAGTCAAATACTGATCTGTTGCTCAAATTCTTCCAGTTTTGATCATTGGGAGTGCTTTCCTTTCACTCCTATACTCTTTTGATATGACCATCAGTGAAGATTGGAGTTTTGGTGTTGTTTTCTCTGTGTTTCTTACTGCTATCACAAGCTGCTTCAGGCTCATTGTATTTCCTTCCCCAATGCTAGAATTAATCATTTCTTCAACGCGCCTTGGAATATTTTATTGCAAATGGTATTAGAAACCAAGGTCTGGGGTCTAGGAGGGCCTGTTGTTATTCAAGTGACAATGCTTCTAAGCCCTCGTAACTGATAGAGCAAAGAAATTCAGGTGCATATACTCACCTGCATATGCACACCTCTGTAAATACTGCTATGTATAAAGATCTCCATGAATACTGAGCTGAATATGAGTTCATATTATGTCTCTAACTTTAATCTATTCCCACACAGATCATTTTAACATCTTTTTTTTTTACTGTAAACTCCCACTATCCACTAAGAAATTAAGATCACATTTTTTATTCAGTTCAGCAGTTCAGTTCTAGTCTTCATATTTAACACTATCAGATAAGAAACACCTTTATTAGAGTATAGTACAAATGTCTTGTTTATTAGCTTCTAGTCTTATAGACTTCACTCATTTCCAAAATTACTTAGGTGAAAACTTTTTCCCTGTCCCAACTCACATCCAGTGATGTTTGTTTTTTATTTTTACATAATTATATTAACTTGTCAAAATCTTTGTTTTATTTGCATATTTTAAGTTTCAATCTTCATGCTGTTAACTTTTATGACTTTTGAGGTATGCATAATATCAGCTGTCTGCCGGCAGGATCACAGGCAATAGTTAAACGCCATCAAAAAAACACACACTGTTCGGGCCTCCCTGGTGGCACAACGGGTTAAGCTCAGCACTGTGAAGCTGTCTGGAGCCACTGCAGCATGAATTCGACCCATGGCCAGGGAGCTTCCCACAGGGCGCAGCAGACCTCTCTTGCCTCGCCCACTGCTCCCCTCAGCAGTGTATTTTAGTCAATCTGCCTGTTCTGCTCCCCACTCTGTCTCTGGTGAATCCTCTTACCACCCCACACCTCTGGCTTGTACCCCAGCTTGTATGCATAAATAAATAAATCTTTATTTTTTTTATTA
>PVIJ01003245.1:84998-139477 GCA_004024925.1 Scalopus aquaticus
GCAAGAGGGCTCACCAGAGACAGAGCGGGTAGCAGAACAGGCAGATCAGAAATACACTGCTGAGGGGAGCAGCGGGCAAGGCAGGACAGAGGTCTGCCGCGCCATGTGGGATTCTCCCCGGCTGGGCGTCGAACTCGCGTCGCCGCTGCCGACAGCTCCACAGCGCAGCGCTTAACCGCTGCGCCACCGGGGAGGCCCCAAATCTTTAAAAAAATTAAAAAAAAAAACACCACCACTGTTCATCTCTTCAATTCTCTCTTTCTCACTAAATATTCTAACAATCACTGATCTTTTCATGTTTCCAGAGTTTCATTTCTAGAATGTCATAAAGTTGGAATCGAGTGCAACATTGTCTGACCGAATTCATTCATTAGCACTATGCATTTAGGTTTATTCTTGTCTTTCCATGGCTTGTTAATACATTAATTTTATTAATTCTACAATATAATTTTTCTATATAACATATATTCTATAATCTATTTTATGGTTATATCATAACCATTTTCCTCTTAAAGGACATACTGATTGCTTGCAGTTTTTGGCAGTTATGAAAAAATACATTTTTTTGAGGAAGATATAAACTTTCAAAAACTTAGATGAAAACCTAGGGGAGTGATTGCTGCCTCATGTAACAAGATATTTTAAGAAATGGCCAAACTGTAACTTATTTGTAATCATGGGAGCCAAATATCCATTTCTCACCGTAAAGTATGATGATAAGTAAAGGTTCACATTCAGATGATCTTTATCAAGTTGAAGCTGTGTCTATTCCAAGATTGAAGATTTTTTTAAATCATTAGAGCATTGAATGATGTCAACTATTTCTTCTGTAGTCTTTTGATATAGAAGATTATATAAACTGAATTTCTATAGTTGAATGGGTTTTCATTAGAAAATAAACCAATTTGATTTTAGTGTATAATTTAGTGTATTACTTTTTTCTATATTATTGGACTTAACTAGCTAAAATTTTGTTGAGGGTATTTGTATCTTTAGAGGTATTGAGCTGCAGTTTACCTTTCTATAATGATTTAATTGATTTTTTTGTTTTAAGGTAATGATCTGAGTTACAACTCCATTCGCTGAGGGGCAAACTAGTCATTCTCAGTCAAAACATAATACAAATAACTTTTTGATTACTGCATAATCCTTATTTTTTGGACAAAGTCCTTATCTTTTTACTAACAGTCGATCCAGCAACTTCACTGCTGTAATGTATGTTGAAATGCCAAATTTGGCTTTGATTTCTGCCTCTTTTCATTAAGAAGTTTTCACTGATTTGAATCACACCGAGGTGTTATTATTATTATTATTATTATTATTATTATTATTGTAAATATATGCTTCATATGAAATGTTTCAAAAAACATGAAGTTAGATTTAACTTATGTATTTTGATTTCAACTCCTCTGTGTTTCCAGGGGACTTAGCAATATTAATAGCCTAAATACTGGTGATAACACTTACAAGCAAGTAATTATAGACAAGATGATCTGCCTACCAGAAACATCATTTATCACAACACTACAAAACACTAAACATGTTTTATTTTTGAGAATAAGCTAATGTTTACTGGCATTTTCAAATTTAATTTTTAGAAAATTGTTCACCACCAGCAGTTTAATATGCAACTTTAAAGGTCACAGCTTGTTTTAATAATAGATAGAACATACCAGCCGGTGAAAATCAATAAAAGTGTGTTAATGTTTTAAACAGAGCAACTTTCATTGAGAAAATTTATTTTTTTCCTCTAGCTCTGAAATAAAGAGAAAGGTCAAGTAGCACATCAACATTATTACATTTTTATCAGCCGTAGTAAAAAAGTAGAGAGATTCATTAACACAACATTGAGTGTGAGATATTTCTGTGACTTGCCTTCACCTACTAATTTTAATTTTGTTTTTGGAAAGAAGTAAAATATTTTTTGTAAATTACATTTTTAGTGATATTTTTCAAAGACAAAGATGTTTCTTTTACTATTCATAGCTTTAAAAGTATGTGTGAATGCCGACTGTCAATGAATGATCCTTTTAATTTGATCTCTCTACTTGTCTGTGTAATTAACAAGGGACCTTTTTCAAACTCTTTAACTAATCTGTGTCTTTCCAACAGTTTGCCCAGCTGATTTCATTTTTGAATTAGATTTTACATATACTCAAAGTCCAGAAGGGAGAGAGTCAAAATAACAATGAGCACTGCACTGAATGTTGCCGAATATTTATATAGTTGGATTAGTACAGAAAGAAGCACCATTTATAAATTTTACTTTTCTGCAAAAGTGTAATGTAATCATTTGTAATTTCTGATGACTTGAGAAGTGGGTCAGATAGAGGAGTATCTTAGGTAATGATTTTCTAATCTTGTATGTAATAAACTAATTACCTTGCAGGACTGAGGGCATTCAATGCTGGGACCTTTCCCAGGCTCTGAGCCTGATTCTTTCAATGAGCACTGCCAGTCTATCAGCCACTAGCACTGTCTTAAACAACAACTGCCAGCAACTGCAAACATCCGGCCTCTGGGGAGAGGTATAAAGGGCCAATTGATAGGAACACACTTCACAATGCCTAGAATTACGAGGAGAATAGCAATTTCATTCATTCTTTGAGTTTAGAAAGATTTAGAAAGAAAAAATATTGTCGACTTTATGTAATATTCCATTTCAATTTAATATGTTGCAGAGATTACTTTTATGGGATTTTTTTTTAAATACCAGAACAATAGCAATTCTACTCTGAGTTAAAAAAATTTTAGTAGCACAAAATTTTAAAAAAATGTTGAATTTCTTGGATATTACCTTTCAGTGTGACATGATTGCATATATATTTTTATTTTTCTAAACATAAAATTATTTTTTATTCATGTGCTATTGAAGAAAATCTCCCCAAAATCAATATTATCCTTAATAAATAAATACATGGTATTCTTAAGGTCTACTACATAGTTGTATATTGAATAATTTCCTTCTTTTAAAAGGCTAGATAGTATTCTTTTCTATGTATATAACAGTTTCTTTGTTCATTTATATGTCAATGGATATTTAGATGTATTTACATACCTAGGCTAGTGTGAATATTGATTCAATGAACGTAGATGGTTTAATGTAAGGTCTAAAATATGTGGCAGTTTTTTAAAGTTTTCAAAGTGCTTATTTCTTCATGTGTGTATATTTTTGCAAAGTAGGAAAGTTTTCTTGGGTGTCATCTTGTGCTTTTGCCTGTATTTAATTCTGTTTTCATATGCCCACATGACAGTATCTATACAATCTAGCTATTCTCTATTTCTATATTTAATTTGTAAAACACCTTTACAAGATCAGGTCTGTAGCAGTGAAATTAGATTATAACTCAGTGAGTAAGTCACTGCTAGCTCTGAAATTATACCAGTTCTGATGCTATGGTTTTCTTTTAATTCTATTTTCCACCCATTTATAACTTTCTTGGCTTTTGACAAATAATCTGTTTGAAATTGTTGCAGTTTGCAGATTTCTCCTTTTTCTTACATTTGCAATAATCTTCTTGACAGAAGTACTCCTTCTAGGGCTCATTGTGAGTTTCAATAGGCTATATTTCTTAACTTCTTCCTTGTGTTAAGTGATCCAGTTCACTGGAGAAAACATATTTTGACCCATCTGGTATATTCAAATCAATCTCCCTCATAAGAAAAGAAAATTAAACCCTTTCTATATTAATTGCCAGAGAATGCCAAGAAAAGGTCCCTGGACTGGGTGTCAGAAGTCCTGACTTAGTCTACGTTTTACATACACATTTGGCGTAAGAGTCTTGATTCTTATTTGTCTAATAAAAATAGAAAGGTAATTTCCTAATACTCTTGGAGTTTTTTTAAATGACATTTTAGAAGATTTTAATATTTCAGAAGTTTTTTAAACTTCAAGACTTATGGAAATAAGCTATAGTAGCATAATATTTAGTAGGAACATTTTCCTTGAAGTGAAACCTTTGAAATCATGTCACTTAAGCAGTTATATTTAACATACATGTAAAGTGTAACCTGAAGAAGTGTTTAGTAAAGTCTTGTGGGCTCTCAATACTCAAATTGCATAATCAATGAAATGAATAAAAAGAGTTAACTGAATGTCTTACTTATACAGTGCCAACCTAAATGATGGGTGAAGTTTACACGATCTGATCAGAAGTGATTTTTAAATGTTATTTAACTTTGGCTTCCATTAACCTTTTCAGCACAATCACTATGCATAGCACATAAAATAAAGGAAAACGTATTAGTTTCTGAATTAGTATAATGTTACATATTCAAGTTATAATCATAGTCCCAATGTAATAAAAAGCAAATGTACCTCCCTGGATGTTTTTTTCTCACTCCAACAGCGAGATTTTTAAAATCAAAATAAACCTATGTTTATCTCCTTGATGGTATTTTACAAGAGTCAATGAAGGAGGGCATGCTTGAGTCAAATTGTAAAATTAAACCGTTAAAATAAATATTTACTATTAAAAGAATGTTTATGAAACAATAAAAAAGAGTACTTCTATCTTCTATAGTTTCTATAGTTTGCTCTTTTGTTATTCATACTAAATGATTTAAAAATCTTTGATAATTTCTTTCCCAAAAGAAATAGGTGTTTGAATTTCATTTTATGATCTTGGAATACAAATGGGCATGGTTCCAGTGCACTGAAATATTTAGTCACCAACCTGGGAGAGTTTAATAACATTTTTCTCCAGAAATCCCTTACTTTATATAAAGTATTGTTATTTTAAGAAAGCATTTAGGCCTAACAGCCATATTTTTTGAATATTTACTAAATATAAAGGAAGTAAGCTACAGTTTCTTTAAATGTAGGTTATAACTTCAGTCCAAACCATTAAGTTTTCTAAACTAGGATTTGTGGGATTTGGCATCAACTCTTCTGTTCTTCTGATAAGTACCTAAACAGGATGTCCTTGCAAATTAAATGAAAAATAGCTCTGGAAGTTTTCCTCCCTCAGGAATAAGCATTAAGGTTGGCAGATGGCTTAAGTGGAAATACATAGGAATGCACTTTAGCCAGCACTAAGAAAGTGTTCCAGCAGATATCCCTGAGGTTAATTCATGAAGGCCCATCTTATTTCCTTCTGCACTGCAATGTCTTAATGGCCTCCAACTGAAGGGGCTTAATTTATATTGTGTAAACTGTTACAAGACAGTCTCAACGAGGAGGACTTAAATATAACTAGCAAAATAAAAGTGATCACTAATTTCTTACTACAGAAATTTTAGTTCTTGATAATGAAGAAACTGAAGAGATGTGGCATTTCAACATGTTCTCTAAATGTGGGTGGGAAGACTAAGTTATTCTTCACAAAACATAAATTGTCTAATCTTACATTGTTCCTCCTTTTTATCCCTCCTTTTAGACACATTAAGTTAATATGGTAGATAATTCACTATCTGTTCATGATTGTTCATAACTGTGAAAAAAATTAAGTGATCAGTTACAACTATATGACTACTAGAAACGATTAAAAACCATTTGAAATATTTTAAGGTTCCAATTTAAAGGTCTCAAGTATTAGAAATAATTGGAAAATAACACCATGACAGTGGGCATAAGGGAAATGCCTGAAACAAACAACCCGGTTTTTTAAAATTATTTTAATGTTTTTATATTAATAAATTTTACTATTTAACATATGTCCTGAACTAACATTCTGTTTTAATAGTATATAAGTTTCTGGTGTGCATCATCAGTAAGAATCATTCAACATGGATATGTTACTAGTTTTTCAGTAGGCAAAAAACGGTAGGTCGTGTCTATAAATACTTTTAATTATTAGTTGAGCTAATCTCTTTTTTAGTGGCTACTGTAACAGAGACAATTGCTATAAACATGGGTGGCACCCTGTTCCCTACCACCATATAATACGTGCAGGCACACTAAACTAGTTCCTGGGAACCATGGGCAGAAGTGAGTGGCCAGGTGAAATAATAGAACACCGAAAGCAGGAGAGACACATGGAGTAGAAGGGCTCACTTCCATCTTGGCTTTGGATTTCCACAACAGACTTGGGGGACATGGAGGTGACACATCCATGGAGGAGAAACATGTAGAAACACTTGGAAGAGACATTTGAGTGAGAGACTGTGGGAGGCTGACGACGGCAGCCATTATTATCTTAATTTGTACTTGATTTTGTTCCTTTCATCCCAGACTTGCTGGTCCCTTTAGCCACTCGCTGTAGTTTCCTTCCAGAAGGTGCCTTCCACTGGTGGCAAGCTTTTGTGGCACAGTGGCCATATCTGAGGCCGATCCTGTTTGGATGGGCATTTACCTTAGGAGGGTTGGGTAACTTTAGATGTTTTACTAGTAAAGTATTATCCCTCCGTCTCATCTCTATGCAAACTAATCCTATTAATGTTCTTTCCTGCTAATAGTCTCCTTAGTCTTTGTGCCCATGGATGGTGTTTGTGGTAATTTGTCACAGCAGCAATGGGAAACTAATATATTTCTTATTTTCGGAGACATGAATGGTATAAGAAATGTTGTGCATAAGTGAATCACAATCACATCCCAGGGACAGAACTATTTCGGTTTGTGAAAGGAAAGCTCGTGTGTATATAATGATTAGTAGTAAGCCTGGGAAGAGACTATGGGAAGAGGCAACTGAGCATAGGTGGCACTCAGGATGGGTCCTGTGGACTGAGGTCAGGGAGGCCTGAAATGTGCCCCATTTAAAGAGAAAAAGATTGTTGAGCAACTGATCTGAGCCTGAAATTCTGAAAAGTAAATGAGTGTGTGATGACAAAAATGAGTAATAACTGAGAAGGTACATCAGTGGAAGACAAAATATTGGCTTAAAATATATGATTAAAATATTCTTTATAAGAAATACAGCTTGAAGTCAAGCTGTACTAGATTTCAGTTAAATCAATTAATCTGAAGAGCTTTATCCTCCAAGTTGCTCTGAAGTATATATTTGGAGTGACTGCAGAGTCTAATAGGAATGGGGTTTAGATCTCCTGATTAAACCATAAATTTCTCTCTTACTCTTGCTCTTTTTTTTTCAGTCACACTAATTTCCCTAAAGATTTCTGATCAAATATTTAATTTTTTGTCCCTGAGACAGAACACACATACAACGAGTTCATTGCTATTATATCTGAATTTTACAAGGTTCAAGGTATAGCGAATCATGTTGATTGTATTACTAAAATGTTTTTTGAGTTAATGTTCACTGCATGAATGTTTAACCAAGTCACTGGTCAACATTGATGTATGATTAATTAGTTCCTACTATGTTATTGAGAAGATTGAAAATTCTTTTAAAATAAAATATTTTAGCATAATAGCTATTAAGATAATGTAGGTTATGCTATGATGAGGAATTACAATAGAATCTCAGTGGTTTAACACACCAAGTTTGCTACATATACACAGGTGATATGCTACAGGTGCAGAAAATTTCCTGAGGTTCCAGGTCATGGTTTTGCATTCCTGGAAGCTCTGAGGCATAGTCTCTCCATTTCCATGAGGCCTCAGGATTTTCTGCAGCAGCAGCATTGAGATCACAAGCTGGCTCTTAAGTGGTTTGACCTTGAGATGATACACATGACCTCCAGCTACTTGCTAAGAGACTGAATTTGCCATTTTGGCCTTTCCAACTGTAGAAAGAGCTGAGAAACAACCTAATGAGCTCATTCAATTTTACCACAGAACATATTATTGGATCAATTATTTACTAGCAATAAAATAGCACTGAAATCCAAAATAAGATTATGATCACTTTGTAAAAATAAGGCAACTGAAACAACAACCAAGAAAACCCCTGGGTTTAGATTCAGAAAAAAGATTTAGTTTGAAATATAGCTTTGCATTTTAATTTAGATATAGGGTTAACTGTTTTTCTCCAAATCTTTGTTCTTTAATTGATGGAAAAGGAAGTTGATACTAATCACTTTATGGAATTCTTGTAAGGATTAGAAATAACATGTGCACATTCTATAATGAATGTAGGTACAAAGCTCTCTGGGATCTTAAGAAAGAGTAAACCAAAATCAGTAAGGACAGCTGGCTAAACTGCAGAAAATATCAAGCAGTTTCTACAAATGGTCCTGTTCCTAGGCCTTCAGCAAATTTTAATGCACTCATATGATTGCTTTAACTTTCATATGTTACAAAAAAGCATTCAAAATGGTTATTAGTATTTCCAAAATTTAGATGTGCTCAACATATGATGGGGTTTATATTCCTTCATACAATATTCTTTCTAAAATGAGACTATTCTTTTCAGGGAATACCTTAAAAACATTCTCTACAAGTTTAGGCAAACTCAAAGTTACCAATTTGCTCTTTCAGCAAGATATAGTCTGTATCTGGAAATATGCTTAATGAATATTCTCAAAGTGTATCCAAGAATTCAACTTTTGGACTATAGTTGATATGCTGAGAATAACAAACAAAAAATATATTTGAGAGTTTAATAAATTTGGAAACACTAACATTCAAAGTTAAAGGCATCATTACTTCACAGTCTTCAACACACTAACTTACTGTCTAAAATTCCTTAGTGTTACACACCCGTGAGGAGGAAACACTAAGACTATATTCTGATGTGTATAACATTTCCTAAGGTAATTTGGCAAGGAGTACTTTTCAGGAGTACATTTCCCTGGGGTATTAATATTCTGTATGTCCTTGGATTGGAAATCTACAATTTATACAGGCAGTTCCCTTCAAATATTCTCTTCTCAAGTTATAGTTATCACACATGTCCCTATTGTCCTATTTATTCTTTCATGAATAAACATGGACATAACACATGAAGCCTGTCTTGATTAATCACATATTAATATTTCACAGTATTTTCTTTGTAGACCACTAAATTATTGAAACAGTCACATCACCATCACTAATTCCTAGACATCCATTGTCAAAATCCAAACTAGTAAGTCTATGAAGTTGGTGTGAATTTTTCCCAAGCATTTTTTATATGTTTTCTTTATGCTTATTTATACCAAAACCATAATGGAACATATGAAAAATAAAGAATTCATATACATTTTTAAGATGAATTAAAATTTTACATAAAATACGTTATACTTTACTGTTTCTTATTAGCCATTAGCTTTTTGAGAGTTTTCTATGTAGATATCTATCTACAGTACTAATTCTGGGATAGAAAATTTAGTAGTGCAGTCTATGATATGCCTTAAGTCATCTCCTAACTTCACTATCAGTATTGATATTTCTCCCTATTTTATAATTAATTTAACAATTCTTCTGGGAACATATTTGTAACCTTCTGCTTGAGCAAGTGTCTCAGAGTTTATAAAAGAAATTAGAATTGTATAGATGATAACAGTTAATTGGGAAGGTTTGCTACCTGTTGTGATATTGAATTTCATCTTTAAGCATTATACTAACATACATAATAGTAAACTAATCTGTATATGATTTATAGGATCATATAACATTCATGGATTTTCTTCAAGGTAGTAATCGAAGTGTCACTACTATGCTTTCTCAGATACTAAAACACTATGATTTGTCACCAAATATTTTCAATGATGATGATTAGAACATAAAGAAACTATTGATCATTATTATTTCTCCTAAACTGGAAAAGTCCTGCTCATACTGAATGTTCCAATGTTCCACTTATATGTACTAATAGAAGACATGACAGCAAAAGAATGAAAATAAACAAGCGAATGAAACAAAATGAAAGAATATGTTGAAGATCATATGCATAAACTAATTAAATCTCAAATACTTGGACAAATAAAGGACCCATTGGAGCTTTCACCAATGACTTAAAGTAATCCTGTTCCTTGCTTGGCAGAAAGGAGTTGTGCCTAGTACGCTTTCTCTCCAACGCATTTTTCTAATTATTTTTGAAATTTTACCAGTTGAGAACATCCTTTTGTCTCAGCATAGCATTTTTGTAGTTTTTTATGCAACTTCTTCTGAATGATACTATGCATTTCCAAACAATTAAAGAAAGCACTATTAGATCATTAATTCATTTAGTATTTATGAAATGATTAATATAAATAAGACATAACTGAACTACAAAATTAAAGGTAAATATAATTCCTGAGTTCAATTAGCTCACAGTTTACTAAGCAATAAAATTTTCCTCCATTATGAGAAGAGCTGAAATTACAGAATAATTGAAAGCAAGGGAGAAAGCAAACAAAAAGGAAATAATAAAGAATTCTAAGGAATTGTATGAATAAAGATATTGTACTGTAAAATAAAAGGATGGCGGAAAGCAGGATATTTTAAAATATGAAGTCACATTCATAGTTTTCTTGGCTAAGAAAATTCTTTGACCTGATACACAGTGATTTTTTTAATATAAAAGATCAGAAACACAAGAGGGATGGATGGTGCGTCCAGTTCTATGTTCTTAAAAACTCTTGCTGGATCCTCTCCTCACATCCACGTTCACTGTCCACCACCTATCTCACCCCTCTCTCCTGGCTCTATAGTTTGGCATCTTTCTTTGTTCAAACAAAAATAGAAATTCTGTTTTCCATTTCTTAAAACTTAAATAATATTATTTTCAAGTACTTGTTTCCACATGATATACAGTCAAAATATACATACATATTTTATTTCAATGGTTTAGTTTTAAGAATACACAACAGACAGAATAGTTGGGCATGTTTTAGAAAGAATGGGTAGCAGTTCTTTTTGTGTTTCTTTTAAAAGGCTTCTGATTTTTAAAAATTACACTCTTAATGTTTTGTTACTTTCCCCAAAACTAAAAGCTTTTTCTTAGGCCTTAAATCTCAGTTACTAAGTATAGTGCCAACATCACTAGAGTCTCAATAAACATGTGTTCACTAAACAAATTAATTAATTGCTAAGTGAATGGATGTGACATTTGATGTAGAATCCCTTGCAAAATCTCCAATTCTACAAAGCGAACAGGGTAGAAAAAAAGTAAATATTCTTTAGTATGCTGAAAGACAAGTGATCCTTTCTATCTTACTTAACTTCCTTTAAGGCACACAGATGTTTTTCTCCCACAGGGAGGAAAGAAGAGAAAGAGAAAATTGAAGAGATAATAATATGTCTTGTCAGTAGTTCTGAAGCTACTGCCAAAGAGTGGCTGTTAGCGCGGAGAGTTCAGAGATGACGCGTGGAACCTAATGGTTCTTCACACAGGACACAGAAGTCTACCCCAAGCCCTCCCCTTTTCAATCAATACTCTGCTATTTGCAATATAGTTACAGATAGAGTGTGGCAGTTCAAAAGAGAGAGAATATTCAATTGTGATATAAATCTTCGAGGGCTAGATACTTGACTAAAATAGTATTTCTGTGTATTTTTTAAAAACATTTATTTATTTTTGCACACAAGCTGGGGTGCAGGCCAGAGGTGTGGGGCGGTGAGAGGATTCACCAGAGACAGAGTGGGGAGGAGAACAGGCAGACTGACTGAAACACACTGCTGAGGGGAGCAGCAGGCGAGGCCGGAGGGGTCTGCAGTGCCATGTGGGAATCTCCCCAGCCAGGCACCAAACCCACGCAGCAGCCGCTGACAACTCCACAGCGCTGCGCCCAACCCGTTGTGCCACCAGGGAGGCCCCTGTGTATTTGCTTTTCAGTAAAATTTTGAAGTTAAATTATTAGAAGATTGAAAATATAGGCAGATACAGTTCTTATGAGAAAATGGTGCAGAAATTCAATAAGCTTTTATACATTTTCCTCTCCTTTGTATCTTTCTACAACTTTCTATTTCTTACCTTCCTCCTCCCCCTACAAGTGCCTTTCCTTTTATTCATACACACACACATACACACACACCACCTGTGCAATGCTTCCTAAGGTCACGACTGGCAGCATCTGGTATTTTTGATGAAAGTGGGATCAGTACAAAATATGTGCGTTCCTTGGGATGGCAGGGAACCCCTAGGCCTGTGACGCCACATAGGAGGATGTTTCTTCCATCTGGTCCCAAGCAGGATTTCCAGGGTCCACGGGCAGGAAAGAGACTTATGGTTCTAATCCCAGGTGCTCTAAATTCCATCATTCTAGGCCAACCTTCCTCATACCTGTGTTTCCCGATACATACATACAAAGACTAATTCACAAAGCACAGAAAGAGATTGCCAATAATAATGAATGGTAAAATAAAACAATTATAACAATATACTGTGATAAAAGTTATGTGAATGTGTTTCTCAAACTATCTCATTGTACATAATATTTCTGGACTGCAAAAAGCAAAAAATGTAGATAAGGAAGACTTTCTCTCTCTCTCTCAGTCTCTGTCTTCAGATCCTTAAAGTTAAGTACTTAAGATTGCCACAAGTTAATATAAATACATTTAATTTGTATATATACTATATATTAATAAACATAATTTTGTTAATTATAAATTAATAAATATACATTTGTGTTTGTCTTATGCATGTCCATTGGCTTAGAAATAGGTCAAATTAAGATTTTTCCATTAATCATGTATAAAATGAAATTTATTGGTTTAACATCTGTCATTTATATATATTATACACACACACACACACACACACACACACATAATTTTCAGGCTATTCCCATTTCATTATGGAAGATAATAAAAGAAAAGAAAGATTTTTCATAGAACCAAGAAGAATCTGGCTACTTCCTTTTTTTTTTCCCCCTTGGGTAACCCACCACCAATTCACCCGTGATCCATCTCTGTGGTCCCTTGTGTCCTTTCTACTCCATTTTGTGCCCTTATCCTCCCCTCCCCCCCCCCCCGAGTGTCTCTCTCCTATTTGGTTTCCTTATAGTCCTGTTATAAATGAAACCACTCGATGTTTTTCTCTTTCTTTCTGGCTTATTTCACTGAGTATGATCCCCTCTAATTCCATCCATGTTGCTGCAAATTACATGTGTTTATCTTCTTTGAATGCTGAATAGTATTCCATTGTGTGTATGTACCACATCTTCTTGATCCAATCATCTATTTTTGGACATCTGGGTTGCTTCCATACCTTTGTTATTGTGAACAGTGCCACAATGAACATATGGGTGCATGTATCCTTTTGGATTAGTGTTTTTGTGTCCTTTGGGTAGATTCCCCAAAGTGGTATTGCTGGGTCATATGGAAGCTCCGTTTTTAGCAGTTTGAGGAATAGCCATACAGCTTTACATAGTGGTTGGGCCAGTTTGCATTCCCACCAGCAGTGTAGAAGAGTTCTTTTTTCTCCACATCCTTTCCAGCATTTGTTGTTGCCTGTATTTTTAATGTGTGCCATCCTCACAGGTGTGAGCTGGTATCTCATAGTGGTTTTGATTTGCATTTCCTTGATTATAAGTGATGTTGAACATTTTTTCATGTACCTGTTGGCCCTTTGCTTTTCTTCTTTGGAGAAGTGTCTTTTTAGCTCTTCTGCCCTTTTTTTGACTGGGTTATTGGCTTTGTTTTTGTTGAGTTGTGTGAGTTCCTTTTAAATTTTTGTTATCAGTCCTTTATTGGATGTATTGTGTGCAAAGATCTTTTCCCAGTTGGTAGGGTGTCTGTTAGTTTTGGTTAATGTCTCTTTTGCTGCACAGAAGCTTTTTATTTTGATGTAATCCCATCTGTTTATCTTGTCCTTCACTTCCTTCACTTTGGGGGATGTGTTTTTCGAGATTTTGCTGAGATGTATGTCGTGTAGAGTTTTGCCTGTATTTTCTTCTATACATTTTATGGTTTCAGGTCTTACATCCAAGTCTTTTATCCATTTTGAGTTGACTTTTGTGCAGTGGTGAGGTAGTAGTCTAACTTCATTTTTTTGCATGTGTCTGTCCAGTTTTCCCAGCACCATTTATTGAATAGACTGTCCTTGTTCCACTGCATTTTCTTTGCTCCTTTGTCAAAGATTAGTTGTTCATAGATATGCGGCTTTAATTCTGGGTATTCTATTCGGTTCCATTGGTCTTTCTGTTTTTGTTCCAGTACCACGCTGTTTTAATTATTATGGCGTTTTAGTATAGTTTGAAATCAGGGAGTGAAATTCCTCAGTTTTCTTTCTTTTTAGTTAGGAGGGCTTTAGCTATGTGAGGTTTTGTGTGGTTCCATATGAATTTCATCAGTAGTCGATCTACTTCTTTGAAGAATGTCATTGAGGTTTTTATTGGAATAGCGTTGAATCTGTAAATTGCTTTCGGTAGGATTGCCATTTTGATAATGTAATCTTTCCAATCCATGATCAAGGGAGAATCTGGCTACTTCTAATTGGAAGCAGGACATTAAAAGCACTGTAAAAGAAAAGCATTGCTGCTATGGTAGAAATGAGCAGGTTCCCCCGAGTTCAGCAGAGCTGACTCAGGCCAACCAAGGATTGGGGTACAGAAAGTGTCTCTGTGTAAATATGCAACATGGCTGTTCTACCAATTACCTGCTTGAACTAGAAATGAAACTAATGATGGAAACTCAAAGAATAGAAAACAGTCACTGCTGGTGAATGCAATGGAGGTAAACTTTGGGACTGACTGAGTGTTAATCATTTATTCAGAGATAAACAAGAGCATACATCTTTTGAGTGACCTCTCTCAGATCTAGCAGAACAACCTAGAGAACCCAGAAATAACTTTTACCACATTAATGTTTGATTTAGTTCCTCTTTCCTTCACTTTAAATACCTTTATAGCCATTAAGGACTCCAAAGTCCTTTTCTAATTGGTCATCATTGCAGAGGAAGATGGATGAATTCACAGCACCAATTAGAATTTTTGCATGGACCTCAGTTATTGCATATTTGCTTAAGATGGCTTTTTAGGGGTGCAGATATGTTCACAAATAGATTAAGCTAGAAGAAAATGGTGACTTATATGCTTAACTTAATAATGCTCATCAGCAAATGATATTCTGCTTATTCACATAAAAGGATCAATCCCAACCCAAATGAGAGCAAACTCCTGTCTATAGATGATGATTTTCTCCTAATCCTTAAAATATAATCATACGTTCATGGTCATTAGTATGACTGATAGAAATCAAACTAAGCCAAGAATCAGAAAATAAAGTCTCTAAATAAGAAATGAATTTCTTATATTCATTTTCTTAACAAATTTCAAAGGAAATGATTTATATATTGCTCTTCATTACATCAATTTTCTGATTTTTGATTTGCAGTTTCCTTCCAGTATTTCCTTTGCATTTCCTTGCACACACTTATAATAGTGAATCCCTTTTTATTGTCACATTTCTTTGAATTCCTTCAGTAGAGTTGAAAATTTTGAAGGAAAATGTTTAGATCATAAAATAATGCCTACTGTAATTTAGAGTAAGATAGGAAAAAAAGACTATTTTAAAAGATATGTGCTGTTGGTAAATTATTCAGTAAATTTTTAGTGTTTCTAAATCTTCGGTGATAAGTTGTTGATCAGGTCCCATGTGAAAATTTTATAAAATGAATAGGAAAGAATCTAGAACACATTAATTTTCAGAAGGACTTTGCTGTTGTGCTGGTAATATTAATCTTTGAGCCCTTGCTTCTGGAAAACAGGAAAGATAAATATGACTTTGTCCTTTACTCTTTCATTCCAAAATGTTTAACTCCAAGAAACCACTGTGTCCCCACAATGTCTAGACAGACTCACCTGACCCTTCTTCCATGACTCACATTAGATTCTGCTCCACCCTTGCTCATGATTGTGTGACTTATAAAAGCCTAGGTGTTCAACCTCTTTCTTGAGACATTCCTCATTAATAGAAAAAAACCTACTGTAATAACCCAAATAAAATCATCTTAATTGTCTTGTTCCTTTTGTCTTCCCCATTGTTGGATTTCTATTACTGCCATCGGCGATAGTGTGTTAAGAAGAGAAAATGCCATTTAGGGAATACACTTCTCAACCATTATTTGGGATATGGAATATGTTTCAAAAAGCAGTGAACTTTCAAAAACACTTTTTTAAAAAAGATTTATCTATTTATGCATCAATGCTGGGGTACAGGCCAGATGCGTAGAGCGGTGAGAGGGCTCACCAGAGACGGAGCGGGGAGCAGAACAGGCAGATCAATGGAAATACACTGCTAAGGGGAGCAGCGGGCGAGGCAGGAGAGGTCTGCTGCGCTATGTGCGAATCTCCCTGGCTGGCGTCCAACCTGTGTCACTCACTGCTGCCAACAGCTCCACAGCGCGGCACTTAACCACTGCGCCACGAGGGAGGCCCTCAAAAACACTTTTAAGGGCCTTGCTGGTAGCCTAGGGATTAAAGCTCAGTCAGTGCTACCACCACTACAGCCTGAGTTTGATCCCCTGCCAGGGAGCTGACCCACATGGTACAGCAGACCTCTCCTGTCTCTGCCTCCGCTCCCCTTGGGAGTGTATTTCAATAGATCCACCTGTTCTGCTCCCCATTCTGTCTCTGGTGAATCTTCTTTCCCTTTGTACCTCTGTCCTACACCCTAGTTCTTCTACCTACCCCACCCCCTACACGCACAGTTTTAAAAGAACCTGATGTGTACATTACATGCAAGAAAGAGATTTGGCAGTAATTCAGTTTGATTGGTAGACCTTCATCCAGACAGTGATATATGTTACCGAGGTTTAATCACACTTAGGGATGAATTACTACACTAATGAGTTACATGACTTACTAGTGGCATACCTTGAGGAAATTACTTTGCCTTACTAAACATTTGCTTCCATAATTCCTTGTTTCCAACCTTGTTATATTATAATAAAGTTTCAAATAAGAATACAAGAATGGCAATGTGGTAAGAGTAGCTGTTTTAGATGAACGGTCATTTAATTAAAACTCTAAGATCATTATTTCAAGCTCTACCCAAGGATATTTAGATGCAGAGGTAACAGAATGCCTTCCCTATGGACTAACTACTCTAAACCCTTATCACAACTCTTGGGGCATTGAGTGCAGGATAAATTTACCCTGTTATTCATTTAACAAATAACTGAAGATCTATTATGTTCTAGTAGAATATTTTCTAAGTCAATATTTCATAAAAGCAGGTTACCTTTTGCTTTTTTATAATCGTTATTCACCTTTAGTAAACTCTATGTCATAACATCACTAATACAGCCATCTATTCCTAGACAGATCTAAGTAGCATCAAAAATACAGCTCAGCAAATGAGTAAGTGGTTATACAGATTCAATCTTATCCACAGTTCTAAACTTTCACAGAGGTTAAGTAAATTGTCCTATCTTTTTAATAGCTTTTGGCACCTAACTTCTTGTAGCATTTTGTACATTCACTATTAAGAATAAGAATTCTAATTCTGTTGTGAGATGAGAACCACTACATACCCAGAGAATAAGCTGTAGGACCCAAACAGAGCTCATTATTTTAGTAAGTACTAGCAAACTCTGATGAGTAGGAACTTCAGTTTGACTAGATGTGTGCTAAAAACTGTTTCTAGTCACAAGAAAAGGTTTGCAAGAAACTGTCTTATCTTTCAATTCAGAGTAAGTGACTATACCAAATAATATTACCAGTTATACTTGCCTCTCTTTGTCATTTTAGAATGAATTCTTTTAGAGTTAGAAGGAATGGAGACCATTAGACACACAATTTCTATTGTTTTAAGAATGTTATTCAATGAAATCTTATAAGCAATATTTAAATATTTAACTCATAAATAGCTTGGAATAGAAGTTTTGATGTACTTACAATATTGAAGGACACATGAAAATTTGCAAATTTTATGTCCTGCTTAAATTATATAATCCATAGTTAACTGCTGACATAACTCTCCCATAATTTTTCTCATCCCCTTCCTTCTCTAGAATAAACCCTCCTTTGGGATATGTTTAGAAAGAGTGGGACATACCCTTGCTAGTCCAGGATATAACAACATTGTCAAGTGGACAAAGGTAGTAGATAACTAATATAAAACTCACTATAGAGGCTGGTTTTCTAGTTTTTATTGTTTTAAATCTGAGATTATCATCAGGAGAAAACTTTAAAAATTCATGTTAAATATCTAACTATAGATAGTAAACAATTTTTATATAACTCATACTTATCTTTTTCTGGTTTTATCCTACTTTGTTAAGTATATATAATTTCTAATTATATTAACAATTGCTGGTATATATATCACACTCTCTGTAGTCCAATCACAGGGATTTTATTTAATTTAATATTCAAATTTTCACTTTGTCTTTCAAGAATTTGTATTCGAATTTTCATGTTGTCTTTCAAGGATTTGTCTGAAGTTGCTACTTAAGGGAAATTTATTTAAAAAAATATAGTATTGTCTCAGAAAAGGCAATGTAAGTTGTCATTTTTTGATATTTTTATTTCAATATTATTATTGGGCAAAATAAATGTTTCTATTATTTTTTTTCTAGTTTGATAAATTCTACTGGGAAAAAGGCCAAAAACAGAGTTTGTAGGAAAGCAATTTATTTATCCTCTCTGGCCATAAATTTCTTGCTGGGGAAAGGAGCTCCTACTGAAAATCTGCAAACTTCCTTGACTATTAAGGAAAACTAAGCCAACACAAGAGGTCGCTCAAAACATGCACGCTGGTGATCAGCTTTCAGTTTTAGATCATCAAAATGGTTGTCTTTACTATCAAGTCAGTCTCAGGGAAAAGGGCACCAGTTATCACTAACTGAAAATGATTAGAAATTTCACTTAAAGTAAAGCAGCACAACATACTTGAAAGAAACAAAGCAGGTAAACAAATTTTGCGATACAAATCATTAATTCTATATAGTTTTGGAGTTTGACTTAAAACTTTCCACCAATAGGAACTTCTAGCTGGGTACATTTTCTTAGCAGCGGTACCAATCATGGTATAATGGGATAAGATCATGTGATGGGGTGATCACAGGCTACGGAATCGGAATATTGATGATAGCTACCATTTATGAGTACTTATAAATACTCATCATTATTATTATATGTTGTAATGACTTCATTTAATTTATAAATGTACATGTCCATAAAATGTGTTACACTGACTTAATGTTGTCCAGAGGAATTTTTTAGAATAAGAAGGAATGAAAATCTTGGAAATAAATAATCACGAATCAGACAGTCTCAATGGGTTTATATGAAAACTTGCCTCTACAATCCCAGGTGAACTCTATACACCACTATCTTAACAGAAAACTTTGTTTCTATCAGAAATTGCATTGTTGTTTTAGATAGCTTTAATCAATGGTGACATACTTGCAGTTAGTTTTGTATACTCTTTAATTCCTTTTATTTACTTTTTAGCACCTAAGGGAAAACTTTGAATTTTAAAACGAAAGATGTCAGAATTGTTCCTGGTAAGATTAGGACCCAATGGGAAATGTTCATTTGAATTTCCAAAACTCAATCCTTAGTTCAGATAAGTCATTCTATAATAGAGATGTTAATTCATGATAAAGTCTATGATAAGCAAAATTTCCCATTTTATTTATTTATTTATTTATGCATATAAGCTGGGGTACAGGACAGAGTGGGGGGCAGTGACAGGGTTCACCAGAGATAGAATGGGGAGCAGAATAGGCAGATGGACCGAAGCACACTGCTGAGGGGAGCAGTGGGCAACGTAGGAGAGGTCTGCCGTGCCATGTGGGAATCTCCCTGGCCGGGCACTGAACTCGCGCTGCAGCTGCTGACAATTCCACAGCGCTGTGCTTAGCCTGTTGTGCCACCACGGAGGCCCAAAATTTTATATTTTTGCCAAAGAAAGTCTTTGCTTCTTTTACTCCTTCTACCTGTTACTGTCTCTGTGTTTTTTATGAGGCCTCATGACAAATCTATCATCAGAAGAAAAATCATCACCCCCATTTTATTCATGGGAAAACTAAGATCCAGAGAGCTTGAATTATTTAAGTTTCTTAAAAGTAACAAGTATTGGGCCTCCCTGGTGGCGCAGCGGTTAAACGCTGTGCTGTGGGGCTGTTGGCAGCGGAGAGACGTGAGTTGAATACCAGCCGGGGAGATTCCCACATGGCGCAGCAGACCTCTCCTGCCTCGCCCGCTGCTCCCCTCTGCAGTGTATTTCTGATCTGCCTGTTCTGCTCCCCACTCTATCTCTGGTGAGCCCTCTCGCCACCCCATGCCTCTGGCTTGTACCCCAATAGATTGATCTTAAAAAAAAAATGTAACAAGTATTGGGGCCCCCCTGGTGGCCTCGGGGTTAAGTCTCATCACTCTCACCAAACAGCCTGAGTTTGATCCTGGCCAGGGAGCTTCCCACATGGAACAACAGACTTCTTCTCTCTCACCTGCTGCTCCCCTCAGCTGTGTACTTCAGTTGAACTGCCTGTTCTGCTCCCCACTCTGTCTCTGGTGAACCCTCTCATCACCTGCCCCTCTGACCTACACCCCAGTTCTTCTACGCAAAAATAAAAACTTTTTTAAAGTAACAAGTATTAATGGACTGAATGTTTATGTGACTCCAAACTCAAATTTTGAAAACTAATCCTCACTATGATAACATTTGGAAATGGAAATTCGGGAGGTGATTAGCTCATGAGGGTGGAGCCTTTTTGATGGAATTGGGACTGTAATAAGAAGAGACACAGAGTGCCTCCTCCTCTCCACTCCACCCGGCCCCTCTTCCCTGTGAAGATGCAATAAGAAGGCAGCCACCCGCCCCAGGGAGAAGGCCCACACTACATGCTGCCACCTGATTGCAGATTTTCAGTTGTCAGAACTGTGAGAAATAAGTTTCTATTGTTTAGATCATCCAGTGTGTGGTATTTTTGTTATACCAGCTTGTGCAGTCTGAGACAAGTATTAAGTTTTCAAGTGCATATCACATGTAATCTTTCCTTATATTTACGTAATTTTCCTCTTTGGCTCAGAGGTGTAGAATTCCATATTTCTTATTCATTAAAAAAAAAAAAACTCTTGCTATTTTTCATGTGAACTTATAAAATTCTGTAACTGCACTATTCCTCTTATGGTTAACACACCTAAACCACTCTTTGCATGGCAAGGTGAAAGCCATTCCAGAAAAATTAGCATAATAAAGAGAATATGTTTGCAGGAAAGGTGTCTACCTTGGGAAGGCCGGAACCCTCCAAGATGATTATTTTTTAATTGAAGGAATATTGCATTGTAGCATTTTATAAGTCAAGATGACATTTAAATAAAATCTTAAATGAGAAAGAAATATCCAAAACAGCATCTGAGAGCAATATTTTCTAGATATAGAGACATCAAGTCGATGGAAAGGTCCTAAGGGTTGTGAATATCAGGTTCTGAGGGACAGAAAGTCTCTGTGAACAGAGCTAAGTGAATAAGGGGGAGAATTGAGAAAGACAAGATCATACAGATAGATGGGGCACATTTTGTAGGGCCCAGAAATCATGGTACGTAATTTGGTTTCTAATGTAAGTGTTATGGAAGCCATTGGAAAGAAATGATATGATTGTATTTCAGTTTGGAGACATTATTCTGTCTTAATAGATAAGAATAGAAGCAAAGAGACTAACCAAATGCTAGCGTGCAATTCAGGGAAGAAACGGAAGAGGTTCCTAGTCAGAGACTACTGGATATTACACATGCTTTGGAATTAATAAACTAGAACTTGATCGGGAATCCTTGAGAAGAATCAAGGATGTCTCCAACGGTACAGCCAGAGTCCCTCAGTGGATGGTAATGTCAACTGCTGACTCAGGGAAGAGGGACAGCAGACCATTTACTATGTAAAGCAAGGATTATATACCATATACATTCACTGGATGAATTCAACTGCTGCCTGATAAATTCCTATTCATACTCCTCACTAACACCTCCATGGTTTATATACAATACAAATATAGATATGCCCATTCCTCAGACTGTTTTTAACAGAGTAAATAGTAAATTTATAGTCAGGCATTCCTTGTTATATAACACTTCATTTTCTTCTTGCTCTTCACAGATGTTGATTTCTTTTTTTCTTTTTGCAAATTGAAGGTTTGTGAAGAAAGTCTATCAGTGCCATATTTCCAAGAACATTTGCCTGCTTCAGTTCTTTGTGTCACCTGTCGCAGTAGGTTATGATGACTGTATGGTGATCTATGATCAGTGATCTTTGATGGTCTGTTGCAATTGTTTTGAGGTATAGGGACTGCATATATGAGACTATGAAATTAACTGGCAAATGCTTTGTTTGTTCTGACTGCTGCACCAACCAGTCATTCCCACAGTCTCTCCGCCTCACCTTGCGCATCCTCATTCCGAGAGACACAACAATATTGAAATTATACAAATTTATAACCCTACAATGATATCTGAGAATAAGTAAAAGAAGAATCAATTACTCTGGCAAACTCATGACTGTCTTACGTTAAGAGATGGTCACAGTCACCCTAACCTTCAGTAACCATGACCCAAATCAGTCAGCAGCTGTCAACACCAAGGCAAGACCCTCCACCTGCTCTAGCTACAAAAAAATTACAACTTGCAGAAGGTTCAGATTATGGTATTTTTTTTAGAAATAAAGTATTTCTAATTAAGATACATATATTGTTCTTTAGACACAATGCTATTTTACATTTAATAGACTTTAATATAGTGTAAACATAACTTTTATCTGCATTGGGAAACAAAAAAAATCCAGTGTTTTACTTTATTGTGGTATTTGTTTTATTGTGGTAGTTGAATTCAATCTGCAAGATTGCTGAGGTGTGCCTGTATTATTAATTCAGCTAACCTTTCTAAGTTCAAAACTAATCAAAAATGGAAACATAATCCTATTTAAAAACTCTAAGTGAACTTCAATGATTATATAAATTATAAAATTGTTTCCTGATGACAGCAAAACAGATTAGGGGTAATTCTAGTTTTCAAAAATTGAGAAAGTAGGCATAAACCACTCAATGGAAATGGCAATGATATTGGACAGATTCTTTCAATTTACAGAGAATAAAAAATACAACTTAGAACACTAGGGTAAAATGATTCGATGTATGCATAGATGTGGAAAGGGAGAAAAATAGACACACAGAAAGAGTTTGACAAGCACAAGAGTGGAAGTAATTCAGAAGTTTTAGTATTGTAAAAGTCTAAGAAATATGAAGGATTTTGTCATAATTCATAAAAAACTGAGAAACAAAAATAACCCTTTAATTTTAATGCAATGACAAATCTTACTATTATGTAAGATCTTGTCCTTGTTATAAAAGAAAAACTGTCACTGGGAGTCAACATGGAAAGTTCACTGAGTAGATCAAAGGAAGGAAACACTTCTGGAAGCAATAAATAAATATTAAAAGCGCTAAAGAAAAAGAGTATCGATGCATTAAATAAGCTGTGTATAGAAAACTGGATAGTCAAGGGGGGCACACAATTGTAAACATCCACCTTCCAAAGAAAGGACAGTTGAGTGATTGATCAAATTACCGGATCTATTTCCCATGTATGCTTTGATCATCCACAAGAAAGAAAGAAATAAATAAAGGAAAAAGAAAAAAAGAAGAGGATAGAATTAGAATTGGCATCAACAAATGGTAGAGTAAGTTGAACTGAATTGAATTGAGCTGCTTTGAGTTGAACTGCACTGAATAAAGTTGAATTGAGGGATTTATACTGGTTGTGAATAGTTGGCTGTGTGGGATAGTGGTTGAGTGATTAGCCAGGAGCTTTATACTAAAACCAACTGTGTGAGATTGCTGCAGAGTGAGCGGAAAAACAAAATGAGGTTTACTACTAACAGGAATTGGATATTAAGACAGTAAATTATAATCATTAGAATAGCAGTATAGGCTATTCAGAGATAAAATGTCGCTGCAAATAGGTGCTAGATAAAAGACAATGGATATAAAAAGAAACTTAAAAATGAAAAATACTGGAACAGAAGTTTGTTGAGTGACATATATAATCATTACCTGCTTTTACTATTTTTAAATTTGTAGCTAGTATTGCTTAAAATCAAAGCATGCTAATTTCCTTGCTCCAACATTTCAATGTGATATACAAATCCCCATCCCCAAATCAGATAAACCATTAAAGAGAAATTGTCCATTGATGGCTTGTGAGCAATGACAGAGCATTTTTGAAAGACCAAATTGAGGATGTCAATATCCTGCTGTCAGTGACATTTAACTGTCTCCTGAGTATCATACAGAAGCAAAACATAGATAGTCCTAAAGTTCCCACATGAACAAAAACATTGCTAAAGGAAGTCTTCCTTCTAAAACCATTAAATTGAAAACTACATTCATAATGTAACTCCTACTGAATCACCCAAGTGACTCCTTGAAATGGTTAATTATTTGCTTTCCTTGCTTTCTGTGATAATCAGCCCCATCTGCCTGTTGGTCCTATGTAATTACCAGCTATGGAACACCTAGTCATGAAGTCCCCTGTAGTTCTACAAGGAACAGACCTGAACACTCAGAGGATTGATGGTGAAGGCATCTTGTTCCAACACTCGCTTTCAGTGACTTTATACTGGTAGTTTGATATTTGCTGTGGTGAGAGTATTTATACTCCAGAAATCACTGAGAGTAATAAATCAGATCTCCCTCCAACTCTAGAGCCCAATCTTTAAACATTTATCAGCTGAACAAACTTGAGTGTAATAAAGGTCATTAAAATAAGCGATATTCACAAAAGGAATATTTCCATCCATCTTTCTTGTCCTCTTGTTTACCAGTGTCTGGGTAATGGATATTGGAAACCACATTCAAGAAATATGTTTAAGTGCCAACTCATCATTTAATATCTGTGTGATCTCTGACACATTAAACACCTTTTCTAAGTCAGCTTCCATACTTACTATTTATCACAGGATGACAGAGAAAGACAGAGGGAATGTTTGGAAAACATTCAACTGAGTCCTTTGCTTTCTAATACTAATTACACTGGTCAACACTGAGAAAGTTACTGACTTAAAAAGGCCCTAATCTGTAGTATCTTGGTGTGCTGAACATGAACATAACCCTGAAAATTTTGTATTAGTTCTCGTTTTGAAGATATTTCATATAATTCATTTTATATGTTTCACCATGTCAATTTATCCAGAAGGACTGCAACAGCATCCTAAATCAGCCTAGAATGATGTAATATTGCATCGCATTGCATCATACCATCATGCACACATTATCCAGAGTGGATTGCATCATTTTCTGATGCAATGCAATATGACTGCCAGGCGGCTGCTAACGTAAGCTGACGTCAGCAGTGCACTATAGAACGCCCTGCTGGAAAGGTTGAGCATTGAAAATATTTCAGACTTTGTGTGAGACAGTTTAAGCCACTGTTCCATAGAACTATCATTATTTTATCCATTTAGGCAAAAAACATAACAGTAGTGCCTCAAAAGTGCGTTAATAGCATGGATATTTTCTGCTCTATTTGTGGGGAAGTGACATTTGCCAACCAGAAGAAAAGTGTCACTTCTCAAGCGAAGAAGGCTTATCATCTTGACTTCAGATTCAAAGTTGGTGACCAACACAAGCTTTGGGTCCTGCATCTATGCTGTGCTACATGAACAACACAGCTTTTACAAGTTAAATGGCAAAAGACTATCAATGCCATTTGCAGTCCCCATGGTGTGGAGAGAGCCAAGCAACCACATAAAAGACTGTTACTTCTTCTTGGTTCCTCTTTCCAGTGGGATAACAAAGCAAAAGAAGTCAAGAATAGTCTACCCAAACATTCCATCTCCATTGAGATGACCGGTTCAACAACCTGCTGCAGGGTGATGCGAAATAAGCATAGAATGCTTTTCGTCTAGTGTCTACAAACTTTCTTGGGAATGTTAGGGCAGAAAACTACAAGGAACTAGGAGAAGACACACTGATGCAGTATCAGAAACTTGTCTGCAAGATGTCTCTAAAGATCCACTTCCTTCATTCCCATCTGGATTTCTTTCCTGAAAACTGTGGTATGGTTAGTGATGAACAAGGTGAACGTTTTCACCAAGACATCACATCAATGGAACAAAAATACCAGGGAAAATGGTCCTCTACAACACTGGCTGAGGACTGCTGGACACTCCCCAGAGATGCTCCTGAACAGCTGTACAAGAGACAAGCAAAGAAATCTAAGAAGTAGTCTATGACTTGATCTTTTACAGGTATTAACCGAATGCCTATTACTATTGGCATGCCTTTCGTGATGCAAACATCCATTTATTGCAGGTTACAAAAAAACTAGAGCCAAAATTAAATTTTGACTGTCGTATTTATGTTGAGCAACACAAATTGATAGGAAATGACTAATTTTATTTCAGTAAATTTTGTAAAAATTTGTTGACCAGTGTTATAGGTAGCAGTAGCAAAGTATGTTATATATGAGTTGATTACAATCTTGGCTTTGTTAACTATCTCTTTGGGTCTTTGCATTTTTCCCCAAACTCCATCATAGTATCAATGGTTGTATGCTTGATTCTGTTAGTTTTTGTTCTCAGCTACACATTTTTCATCTAACTAAATCATGGATTCTTTCTGGTAAACTATCCATGACCTACTTGCTATATATGTCACGCCACTTTATGCATTTCTATCATATCCTGTTACTTTGATTATAAAAAGGGAACAGTATTAATGTGATATCTTTACAATTAATTTTCACTTACAAATTACTATGTAAACAATGCTGTACTTTAATTATAAGAAAGATGATTATGCTGAATTGTTTATAAATACCTGAATTGATGCAAATGTAGTAATCCAGAGCTTTATTTCTAATGAAGTTCTAACTATTCCAAGAATAACCAACATGTGACACAAAGACCTCAAGTGAGCAAATGCTCCTGGAAATATGACACTGACAGACTCACATTCTGTCACCCAGCAAATGGGATGATGGTTAATTCTATGTCAACTTGTCTGGGCAAGCATGCTTTCTTACATGTTGGCTAACTGCTTAGTACTCCAAGATGCTGGGGTGAAAACTCTGAGCTTTCATACAATAAAGTCTCTGAAATTTCATCACATATCTTCAACTGCATTTTATTGGTCATACAAGTCACATGTTCAAAGGCAGAAGGATTAAGGGTCCCAACTGATGGTGAGGACTATGGGTGCCTTTAGCTTGGGTGCAGTATGTTAACATACATATGAAAAAGTGGGAACCTATAACTCTAAATCATATACAGTGTTTTAAATGAGTATTAACTTAATAAAAATAATACAATTAAAAAATGAAGGGAGAAGGATTAAATAGTAATATATAATATTATATATAATAATATAATTATATAATATACATTACATAACATAACATAACATAACATAAGTTGCAAGTCAGGTGCAGGTGATTTTATAATAAAGGTATAAATATTTCCTGAATATTGGAAAAACACATTATAAAGGTCATGAAGGACAATAGATTATGGTGCTATCCGATAAAATTAACATACAGTTTTTTAGCTTTATCTTTATATCTATTCTGTTTTCTGCCCTTTCCAAGTAAGTAGAACAACTATAAGTAAAATAAACAGCTTATACTTCTTGAAATACTTTGCATATTTCTTCACCCTGGAGCTTTATTGTTAAAATATTTTAGAGATCTGTCAGCTTGAAATAATTGATTAGCTATTCATAACTGCTGCATTTTCTTTTCTTTGCTATTGCCTATTACTTTCTACTGTAAATAAAGGGGAAAGGTCAAGATTATTTTATTGAAAATTAAAAAAAATCAGCAATGATCTTACTTCAAAAATGAAAGTTTTAAGCCTGGCTTGGGTCAAATTGTTATGAGCACTAAAGGAATATATGTTATGTATGTATTTTTAAGACATAGTACCTCTGTAGTTTTGGAGGTATGGGATATGATAAGATGGGGAGGATGAGGGGAATGGGGACATGCCAGAGGGAGAAATATCTCCAGAGCATGGTACACCCTGACAAGGTGGGCATTATTCTTTCAAAGAGAGAAACCTGTTTTTTCTAATGCCCATAATATGGCAAAATATTTTAATACATTGATTGCTCTTAGCTGTGGAAGGAAACTGATAAGCCTTCATCAGTATAAAATACATTAAAAAATGTAGCAAAAATTGGGTATGTCATTACATGTTTATTTTTTTTTAAAAGTTGCTTGAAATTAATCAAAGCATGATTTTTTTTTTTATTTGTGACCTATGTGCCATTTTGCCTGTAATATTGTCTGCCTTTTGCTTTAACTTTTCAAATTTGTGTTTTCCTAACTTCAGTCTTGGTCCATGATATGACAAATATTGGAATACTGAAACCTAAGTCTCCTGGTATATTTTATGCTTTTAAAAAAATGCATTGTCGGGCCTCCCTGGTGGCGCAGCAGTTGGGCGCTGCGCTGTGGAGCTGCTGGTGGCGGCAACGCGAGTTTGACACCCGGCCAGGGAGATTCCCACATGGTGCGGCAGGCCTCTCCTGCCTCGCCCGCTGCTCCCCTCAGCAGTGTGTTTCTGATCTGCCTGTTCTGCTCCCCACTCTGTCTCTGGTGAGCCCTTTCACCGCCCCACGCCTCTGGTCTGTATCCCAGCTTGTATGTATAAATAACTAAATCTTTAAAAAAAAATGCATTGATTTGGGGCCTCCCTGGTGGCGCAGCGGTTAAGAGCTGCTCTGTGGAGCTGTTGGCAGCGCGACAGGAGTTCGACACCCGGCCGGGGAGATTCCTACATGCCGTGGCAGACCTCTCCTGGCTCGCCCGCTGCTCCACTCAGCAGTGTATTTCCATCAATCTGCCTGTTCTGCTCCCCACTCTGTCTCTGGTGAACCCTCTTGCCGCCCCATGCCTCTGGCCTGTATCCCAGCTTGTATGCATAAATAAATCAATCTTTAAAAAAAATACATTAAGTTGGAAAGTCCTTAGCAAGTCCAAAATATCACCGTATAAATAAAGTCCACATATTAACTATTAACCTGTCAATAATACTTTAAATGGCTCTGGAACATTATTTCATCTGTTCATGGGCTTGTAATTTAAAGAGAAGACACCTTATCTGCCACTGTACCCCTGTCATTCAATGGGAGAAGATACCTAGACTAACCACTGTAAACGTTACTATTCAAAAACACAGTCACTGATCCATAGCGATTCTGAAATCTAGCAAGGAAATGTTGGACCTAGGTTTAACTTCAGTGTAAAGGAATCTTCTCTCTCCTCATGATTTCTATTACTGGGTATAATGTAAAGATTCCTTATTCTGGCTATGAACTCTTTTTTCTGGGCTATTGGTCCCACCTATAGAATAATCTCTCCTTTTTCAAAAAGGTAGCAAATGTTTGCAATTGATTCCTTTCATCAGTCAGCTTCCTGACAGTACAAACTGAGGGTTCTGACAGCCTCCTTTCAGTTTACTCTGTCTCAATTCAAACTGGTATTGTTTCTGTTGAAATTATTTTTTCAAGAATCTCATAGATTTGTCATGGATTTCAATGGGAGACACTCTATTAGATGAAATCTATACCCATAGATATTTTATACAACCCCTTGTGTATTTTTTTTTACCTCCTGCTGAGATTGTTGAGGGACCATAACCCTAAGCTTCCTATAGGCTCTGTGAGACAAACCCTTAATCTCTGAAAGGGCCCTTTGTGTTACTGAATGCCCTAAAAATTTTTTTTTTTGAGGTTTTAGGAAAAGATTTTATAGTCACGTTCTTGGCATTTTCTCTACAGCATGCTATCTTGACAATGACTCTCTTATTTCTATTTTTTTTTTTTTTGCCATCTGGAGAGGTTCAGAATTTTCAAAGTTATCAAGTTGTGACTCCTTTTTTGCTTAATTTCTTTACTCAATTAATTATTATCCTTTATTGTTAACAAGAAAAAATAAACAGGTGGCAGCTCCAACACTTTCTTTGGAAATCTCTTTAGATATAGTGCCAGGGTCATAATTTTGCCAGTCTTATTTCCCCTTTCTTTGTGCTGGAATAATTCAAAGTACTCATATTATTTTATCTGTTAAATAAAGTGTCCATCTTAATCTACATATCTTATTGACACATATGCTTAAAATGTAAGCATCATGCCTTTATCATGGACTACAAATTTTTTATAATGCATTTTTACTCTAAAAATTGTATTATGAATGTTCTTTATTAGTTAAGAAAGAATAAATATGATATATTTTAATAGAATTATCTAAAATTTGAAAAATTCTCTGTAGAATACTAGCCTCAGTGTTTTCTTGTTTTGCTTTTCTGTTCAGAGCAAGATAAACATATTGCATTTAAAACTGGTCACAAATGACTGAAAATGTTTCATTACATTTAAGAAAAATCAGTGCTCACAAAATGTCTCTTTATCCTGAGGTGTATATGTATATGTGTGTGTATACTTATGGTAATGTGTATGTGCATGTGGGCATGTGTGTGTATGTCTATACATTTGTGTCTATGTGTATGTATTATTAGTACACTGTGAATACTTACACACAGGAGTGAATAGATCTGTGTGAGTGGGGAGCTCAAACATGACACAGATAAAGACTAAGGTTCCCCTAGTGTTGCCCTTTTATAAGTAAGCGTCCAGAGTTTGGTAAATATCCTCTAAGAATTCCTATTTTGTCATTTTCTTTCTCACAACTAAAAGCACAGGATTCCCTCCAAGGGAAGTAAGAATTTACATCGGAGAGGACAGAGTTATCCCTCTTCAGACCAGTTGGCAATTTTGCCTATTTGCAGACCTAAAACATTTCTTCATCCGGTCTGAATTTTGTACAACTCTCTTAGATGCACATCAAATCAGTGACAGTTTACTAGGTTCTGGAGTTCTTCACCATTACAACATACAAGGATTTGGAGAGTGAGCTTTAAACACAGTCCGGACTTGCATTGTCAACCTATTATAGGCTTCAGATAGCACACTAAATTGAACATTTCTTCAAATTTCTAATTGTAACAAGCTATAATTAAGGGACTCCTACCACTTTGGCAATTAGTGAATATTTCAAGTTTATAAGCTTTCAAAAGTGTATCCAATTGACCTCATCCCTACAATGTCATAGTCCAACCTCTCCACCATCTGTATAAACAAGCAGATAAAATCTCAAGAAACCATTCTGATTCTCACCAGAACTGAATGAAATAAAATCTTTTACAATATATGTCAATGCCCTTCCTATTGGATTATTTCTTACTGTTTTATTATCATTTCCTTATTATATGTGAAATGAGTATAATGATAATAATTGACAAACAATGAATGTGCTATTAATAAGCAGAATGCTTCAGTGAATGTTTGATTATAAATAGATATTAAATATCTTTTGGAAAATGTTTTTTATCTTCTAATTCTTTCCTTTAGATGAGTATTACTGCACATTTTTTTTTAAAGGGGTTTAATCTAGCAGTAGTGTGCCATCTATTTGGGAACAAAGAGACTAGAAAAATACATCCAAGACAAATCACCCCCATGTGTATACACAGATTTTCAGATTGTATTATTTTTAATAGATATCATGAGAAGTATCAAATGCATATTTATGTTCACCATAATGGTGACAACAGAATATCTGGCTCTTAGGTTAGCATTCTTCTGTGACACTGATATTTCTGGCATATTACAATTAATTTAAGCTAAAAATACATTGAATATAATTTAAAACAATATGCTGTGACTTTTGGGGGAATCAAAATTAAAATGAGTTAAATATGGAATCAAGACCACAAATATTAAAGAAGAAAAGGATATTTTCATGGCAATTCTTTTTCTACTGAACAATTTAGAATAGTTTTAGAAGGAAAGAGTGCCCTCTAGTGTTTTAATTAAAGATGAACAATTATATAAACTGAATTCACATCTCACTTGAATATTAGGTCCTCAGCTGAAAATTCTTTTATGTAAAACAAAGGCTAGGCCAAAAATAAAATAAACGGGCAATTAGTATAAGGTATTAGGACAATACCTAGTGCTTCTCTTTCATTTTTCCCCCAAGACATTAAGCACAACAAAAGGATTGGCTGAAAGACTACACTCAATTATGCTGATCTCCTCTCCAAATAAACCCAATAAACAACAACTTCTCTATCATAAGATCTGCTTCAAGGAGGAATTGATGCACAGTTATAAATACTATGTTATTGTAAAAAATAGGTAGATAACAATTATTTTGTCCTAGAAATGTTGATTTTGCACTACATTTCCCTCCAATTATTTTTATATTGTTGAATAACTTCAGTAGTATTAGATTAAAAAAGTAACATAAATTTCTTTTAAAAATGTACTTACAGACCAACATGGACCACACCTGAAGAAACACTAAAGGATTCATGCTTTATTAAACAAAAGGTGGGTGAAGGAAAATCCCCAGGGGCTGTGGACTGGGGCAGGTGGGTGCCCCACAAACCACAGCCCCGCTATTTGGTTAGTGGCCCAGGGGAGGGCAGCGCTGAGCAATGTTGAGACAAACCATTGGCTGAGCAGATGCATGGGAGGAGCTGGGTGCTCCTAGAGGGCCAGTCCTCTAGCTAGAGGAACAAGAACAGAGCACTGGGCTGCACCGGCCGGTCCCCACCACCCAGCATTTGCAATGATCTTGGGAAGTGCAACGGCAATTCTCAGACTTCAGTGACTGGGATCTGGAAACCCAGAGAGATATTGGTGGTGTCACAAACACAAATCAGACTCCCCCTCTCAACAGCAACTGGACCACTCCAGGTGTCTCCCCGACCCCCTTACTCAGCAGTTGCAATATCAGGTCTCCAGACTTACAGAAGCCTGAAAAGAGCCAATGTTGAAAAGTCAATGTTGAAAACTTGGAAAAGTAAAAAAAAAAAAACAAAACATAGCTCCACATTCTGGAAAAGTTGAAGTACCGCAATACTCAGTTACTGCTACAGATACTTGAAGACACAGGGAAATCTAAAGCAGTAAAAGTTGGCAGAAAGAAAAATACAGCACAAGGCACTTTGGGATATCAAGGGAATATGCTTGCACAGGGAGAGAACAACTGTTCAGAATCCACAAAGATGTAAACGATTTTAACTTCCTAACAGATACAGAGTTCAAAATTTCAATGATAAAGAAATTCAGAGAACTGGAAAAAAATCAGAAAAATAAATGATTGTACTGAGAAGTAAAATTAATGAACAGAAAACAGAAATAAAAGTTTTGAAATGAGTGTTATCAGATTTATTATCAAATGAAAGGAACAGATCCAATACTAATTCATTGTATAATAAAAATAGAACATACAAAATCAGACACAACCATGCACAAAAGCCATGAGTAAATAGTGAATAGGTAGCCCTTTTCCTTATCTCATAACTATGTATTCATAGAATAGTCCCTATATTTAACTGACAGTAGAGAAAATATTTCACTCCAGGTATGGTCAGAAATGAGCTGACATGATATCTTGATGTTAGCTAGAAATTCACTAGTGCTTCATTATAGTCTCAATGAAGTGGAATGGAGCAAAATCTTCCACAGAAAAAGATGAATGAAACATTCATTTTTTTACTTTCATTCTTTGGCACACAGAGAAAATTTCAAATTTATTCTTACAATTGTAATGTATTTAAGGTGTTCAATTTATATGAAAACAATATCAAAGTTTTTTTTTTTAACTTGGATAATACTGAAATTCAATTTGATCTATTTTAACAAATAGTTTTTAAGCAAAAGTGACCATATAAATTTTATGGGAACCCAGTCTGCACTGGTTTCCTAGTCTAATATTTCTTTCCCTTTTCAAGGAAAGCTACAATTCCTTTGCAAAGATCTTCAAATTATTACATTTTTTTGTTTGTTTGTAAAGGAATATTGATTCTGTTCCCCAGCCCACCATATTACTGGAAATAGAATATTTAATATCATTTCATCACTACATGGGGAGCATTTATGAGGTGGAGTCCAACTGGAAGAGTGCTGGTAGCAGACAATGGTTAAGTGGCAAGCAGCAGAGATTTTCAAAGAAAATATTCAAAAAAAGTTCATTTACACAAAACTCAATGACTTCATGTTTTCATCTGGAATCAAAGTTCTCTAGGTCTCCTGATTATCAAGACCTCATCTGAACAGTTTTATGAATAATTGTACAGGGCAGTCTTATCAAGGAAATCTGACCCTCGCCTTTCACTAGAGATATCACGTAGCAGAGATTAAAGCTAAGTCCCCCTGCAGAACATCTAATAACACTGAGGCAAAGGGAAATAGTTTTTTCAGCATTGGTAATGTTCAAAATGCATAAAATTTAAATTACATTATTTTGCTGGGACAGCTTCATTAAAGTACCATTTTAAAATAAGTAAATAGTGAATTTAGAAGATAGTGAACTAGAAAATTTTGGGGGAAAAAAAAGCACCAGATTTATTTTCCCACAGTTATGGAGATTAGATGTTTGAGATCAAAATATTCCCAGGTGGTGGTGGTGATTGTTGTTTATTTATTTTAGTCTCACTGGTTCCAGCCTCAGTGCATTCTCCATCTTAGAATACTTTAATTTTTTAATTTTTATTTTTCCCCTGTACCACATCACCCATACCCATGGCATATCTGCCCCCCTCCCCAATCCTCAGGGTTGGTTCATTCTAAGCTGTCTCTCCTTGTTTGTGTGAGGCCAACTCTCTTCATGTAATCTTGTCTCAGAGTGTCCTAAGCTCTTTATAAAACACCATTACACTGGATTAGAGTTTACACTTAAGATCCCATTTCAACTTTCTAACTGCTTTAAAGACTTTGTCTCCAAATTCGATCACATTCTGAGATACAGGAAGTGAGGATTTCAAATGAAGTTGGTGGGGGGCACATAACACTGGTCAATAGTGAGATCATAACTGACTTAAAAAGCCCCTAATCTGTAGTATCTTGGTGTGCTGAGCATGAATATAACCCTGAAAAATTTTTATTAGCTCGTTTTGAAGATATTTCATAGAATTCATTTTACGTTTCACCATGACAATTTATCCAGTAGGACTGCAACAACATCCTAAATCAGCCTAGATTGATGTAATATTGCATAGCATTGCATCATACCATCATGCACACATCATCCAGAGTTGACTGCATCATTTTCTGATGCGATGCAATGCTATGCTACTGACAGGCGGCTGTTGAAGTAAGCTAATGTCAGCAGTGCACTATAGAAAGCCCTGTTGGTAAGGTTGAGCACTGAAAATATTTCAGACTTTGTGTGAGACAGTTTAAGGTACTGTTCCATAGAACTGTCATTATTTTATACATTTAGGCACAATACAGAACAGTCATGCCTCAAAAGTGCGTTAATAGCATGGACACTTTCTGCTCTATTTGTGGGGGAAGTGACATTTGCAACCAGAAGAAAAGTATCACTTCTCAAGTGAAGAAGGCTTATCATCTTGACTTCGGATTCAAGGTTGGTGACCAAGACAAGCCTTGGGCCCCGCATCTATGCTGTACTACATGTACAACACAGCTTTCACAGTGGTTAAATGACAAAAGACCATCAACGCTGTTTGCAGTCCCCATGGTGTGGAGAGAGCCAAGCAACCACATAAAAGACTGTTACTTCTGCTTGGTTCCTCCTCTTTCTGGCAGAATAACAAAGCAAAAGAAGTCGAGAATAGTCTACCCAAACATCCCATCTCCATTGAGATGACAGGTTCAACAACTTGCTGCAGGGTGATGTGAAACAAGCATGGAATGCTTTTCCCCTAGTGTCTACAAACTTTCTTGGGAATGTTAGGGCATAAAACTACAAAGAACTAGGAGAAGACATGTTAATGCAGTATCGGAAACTTGGCTGCAAGATGTCTTTAAAGATCCACTTCCTTCATTCCCATCTGGATTTCTTCCCTGAAAACTGTGATATGGTTAGTGATGAACATGGCGAACGTTTTCACCAACATATCACATCAATGAAACAAAGCTACCAGGGAAATTGGTCCACTACAGCCCTGGCTGACTACTGCTGGACACTCCCCAGAGATGCTCCTGAACAGCTATACAAGAGACAAGAAAAGAAATCTAAGTAGTCTATGACTTGATTTTTTACAGGTATTAACTGTAGGCCTATTACTATTGGCATGCCTTTCGTGATGTAAACATCAGTTTATTGCAGATTACAAAAAAACCTAGAGCCAAAATTAGAATTTGACTGTCATATTTGTGTTGAGCACATACAAATTGATAGGAAATGACTAATTTTATTTCAGTAACATGACTTTCGTAAAAATTTGTTGATCATTGTAATTAGCCCAGAAGAGTGTTTTCTAAATAACCTAATAACCTTCAGATGGAGTCACAAATGAAAAAAGAACTTCAATAAGGATGAGATCTATACATCAGTACTTGGTCATTTTTAAAGGACAGAAAATGGCCCTTGTTATCTGAAGAGGTACTTCTATATACCTATCAGTTCAGACTTCATTGGTTAAGTTTAGTGGAACACTGACCTTTGGAGGAAGTTAAAACATCATTTTTACAGACTATGATAATGGAAATATTATAACTCTAATAAGATGTAATGTCATAATAAAAACAATTATATGAGTGATGTCATCTTTGGAAAAATAAGATATGTCTCTGAGATATTTTCAATAGGCTTTTCCAGTCATTGTAACATTTTGTGAAACACATGGATAAATATTTATTGAAAAGGGAAAATGTCTACTGAATCATGATTTCTAATGCTCAAATTTTGTTGTCAGTCGTCAAAAGAAATTAACATCCTGTGCTATATTTGATAAAAGAGAAGAATCGATTATGGCTTTCAAACATTTCCTGTGTTATTTGAGAAAAATGCATGGACTTGACAGTATATCTTAGTTACTTTGATCTTCTTACAGGAATGGCATTTGATTAGGTATTTTTCTTGTTGAGATTGTTTTGAGTTGAAAGTTGGATAGGGTGCCTCCCTGGTGGCGCAGCGGTTGAGTGCTGCGCTGTGGAGCTGTCCGCAGCACATGATGCGAGTTAGACACCCAGCCAGGGAGAATCCCACATGGTGCAGCAGACCTCTCCTGCCTCGCCTGCTGCTCCCCTCAGCAGTGTGTTTCTGATCTGCTTATTCTGCTCCCCACTCTGTCTCTGGTGAACCCTCTCACCGCCCCATGTCTCTGGCCTGTACCCCTGCTTGTATGTATAAATAAATAAATCTTTTAAAAAAATAAAGTTGGATAGGGAAAAACAAGTAATTTGAATTGTTTTCCACTGAAGTCTTTCAGGTTAGTTGTAGGTAATTACAAACTAATTATACATATATTTTTTTTAAACACAGCATTTCTTGATTTATTATTATTATTTTTTTATTATTATTTTTACATACAAGCTGGGGTACAGGCCAGAGGCGTGGGGCGGCGAGAGGGTTCACCAGAGACAGAGTGGGGAGCAGAACAGGCAGATCAGAAATACACTGCTAAGGGGAGCAGTGGGAGAGGCAGGAGAGGTCTGCCCCACCATGTGGGATTCTCCCTGGCCGGGCGTCGAACTCGCGTCGCCGCTGTCGACAGCTCCACAGTGCAGCACTTAACCGCTGCACCACCAGAGAGGCCCTAATTATACATATTTGAAAGACCAATATGGCTCTGATGGGGCCGATGAGGATGGTAGCCTGGGAAAGGGGCCATCACAGGGGGCAGACAGAGTTCAGGCAGTGGGACATAGTGACTTGGAGAAGGATGGAAGTGTGGTATGGAGAGAGGTGAGTGGATTTAATACTTATGTATGTATGTATGTATTTCCGTTTAAACTCATAGAAATCATTAAAGAATTCATTTGGTGAGAGGGGTGGAGGTAAAGAGAAAAATTAGGAACAATGATTGAATTTTTTTCTAACATCTAGTTGTGTTATACAACTAAGGGAACGACAGCACTGGGAAAATCCAAGTTTTCCTTGGATATGTGAAATGATACAAAATGGTTATTTAAGTGGTGTACCAAGAAAGTCCTAGATCCATTTGTTGCTTAAATTATGAGTCAGACCTGTTAGTGTACACATTTTGTATAGGAATATATACGCAGATAGCAGGTGAGCGTGAGCGAGATTACATATAACTAATTTATTAACATAAATTAATTTTTTCATTGATTCATTCAGGAAATATTGAACAAGAATCTTCTTTGTGCAAGATGGTTAATTGGCACAGAGAAAATAGTACTAATTAAGGAACATCTGGTTCTTTTGCCTGCCTAGAGGTTAAAATTCAACAAGAAAGACATTAATCAAATATTTTCCAAAACATAGGATTACAAATTTGTGATAAATTGAATGATGTGAAAGTGAAGGTTGATTTGGAAGCAAGGGACAGGACACCTGAAATCTGACAGAAAATGAACATATAAAAGGAGGGAAGGACGAAAAGACAGTGTCTACAGAATTAAGTCAAGCACTCTGAGTCAGAATGAACTGGGTTGCCAAAGGAAATCACGTTTTGTGGCTGGTTTGTATTGAGAGGAGGAGAGACATAGAAGAGGAAACCTGAAAGCTGGGAATTCTATTACCTCTCTCATTATATATGGGTCACAACGTTTCCCTCTTGCGTTGTGCCTTTCAAATATAATGTAACTTTCAACATGGACACACACTAGGGAGGCTGAACTTTCATCACATCAATAAAAACTGTTTCCTGATTTCAATGTTTTCAAAATTTGCTTTAAAAAGAACAAGTGAGGCTGGTTCCATATTATGTTATTTATAATAAAATATAAAAACATAACTATTAATTTTTCATGCTTGTAGTTCTTAGCATACCTATAAAATCTAAATCAATATACAAATGAAAGGCAATACAACACAAAACCAATACATTTAAAGGTATCACTTCATTTCAATGTGACAGATAAAGTATTTAGGAAATATCAAATTCCCACTCAATTCAAGAACCAATGAATGAATGTACAGCTAGGGAATCTTTTGAAGTTGGCAGCCATTCTAACAATCCTTCCTAATAATCAGTCTATCAATAATTCAAATGTTTATCATTCTTCTTTATCGGAATTTCTTGAAAGGGTTCGTAGACTACTTTTCTAGATTAACCATCTAGGGTTATAACAATGGAATGGTTTATGACAGTGCATTTCAACTATATTCTAGGATCATCTATATTAAGTCACCTGCATTTACATTTGAATAATGCCGTTCCCAACTATGCAGAAAATAGCTTCTTTTTTATTGTATTATTCTTTCATTGAGTTACCATAAAACAGCCTATGATTCAGAGGTATAGGTTCTTACCTCTTCAGATATATGTCCCTACGCAACACTACCAAAGTACCCATAATCCTCCATCATAGTCCATTATGCCCCTCCCCACTTTGCTCCTCACCTTCACCTGTTCTCTTTGATAGACTTAATTCTACGATTGGATTTCTAGGGTTTGTTTTGGTTTAGTTTTGTATTCTCTATATTTTGTTTTTCTATATTCTACCCACAAGTGCATTCACCTTGCATTTATCTTTCTAGAAAATATATTTTCTAATAAGCACTGTAAACGGACAAATTAACAGCTTTATCATTTAAAATAGAAACATATGTTCTTTATATTTTTGTGAGATGTGACAACACCATTTGGTGCTTTTAAAACTGCTAATTAGACCTTGCTTTATTTTAATGTAGAGCAGAATTTAACTGATAGCATAACCAGTGGATATGTTTTCTTAAAAATTCAGCTATGTGTGGACTGAGTTTTGCTTCCTCAATTACTTTCCTTTGCTTGAAAACAAATCCCTAATCTTGACATTAGAGACTTTTACGGACGTGCCATTTTTATAATTTCCATAAAATAACTGCAATAGCCTTTGACTTTTATGTGTTCTTTAGGTAAAAATTAAAAGTTTAAACATTTTTTAAAGAGCAGAAATTTTCAAAAACAATATTAATTGAAAATAACATTCATGTAAGTCACAAGTTTTTGACTAAGTAGAATAAAATGCTTGAATCAATTTTTTGAATAAAAAATATTGCATGAATTTAAAAAATCAAATGAATTTTAAAAAGTAAACATTTTGGATATTTGCTGAGTGTCCTAATTTGAATTATCCCCCAAAACTGATCTCAAGATACAGAGATCTCTATAGTAGCTTATGTAGCCATGACCTCAGGGGACAAATTAAAGAAAAAGGAAAGAAAGGGAAAGAGCGGAGGGAAAGACAATCACTGAGTGGTATTTTGTAAGCAAGAGCAGCAGACTCCTGGGGAGCCTTGGAAGAGCTATGTAAGATGCACCCCAGACTAGTCCAATCAAGATACATGCTCCCCTGTAAGGGTCATAGTTTGCCTCGCCGGGACTTAAGTGTCACATTTCCAGTTGCACTATGTCCCCACGTTAGAAAGTATTCATCCAGGTATTCAAAAGGACAGCATCAGAAAAGCCACAGAAAGTAGACAGGACATTCTTGTGCACCTCGGCTGAGCTGCTGTCAGGTACACCTGCGGGCAGCTGGTTTCTCTAGCAGTGTTTGGTTCACGGTTTAACTGAGAATATCAGATGAGTCTCAAAAAACAGATGGGTGAGTCCTCCTCTTGCATAACGTACATATACTTTTTTCCTAGAACTTCACAGAACTTTCAAGGTGGCATTCAGCAACGATTCCATCAAAAATATTCATTATATTCAATAACAGTGCAAAGAGGTTTTATTCAAGAAAAACTATGGAATCTCAGTAAAGCTGTAAGCTTTGTGGCATTTGACTTACCCTATTCCCATCCACCTCATCTCATGTCCAAGTAGCTGTAAAAGTGAGTGGGCCATCAGCCACTGCAAGGGCTAGAATGGGTTTGGAGCTCCCCTAAATACCCCATTCAAGAATGCATTAACTTTTGTAACCATCTGGAAGCTCCCTGGAAAAGCTTCTGTTGGGGGCATATTTTTGACATAACTGAGTCTGACCTCCCTGAAAAGGTTTAATCTCTACATTGTCACCAAAACAACCTATTGTAATTACTTAGCATCAGGGCTGAGGCAATCTTCTCATGTGGGGCTATCAAGGGTTTATTTAAAAAATTGAGAAAGAATGTCTGAAGTGTTGAGATTTTATAAGGGCCTATGATAAACTTGAATATGTTCTTGGCGATCTAGAAGCCACATTCAGTTGCAGGCTGCTTGCTTTCCTGTATGCTAATATATATCCCAAATAGGTGAAAAGTGTACTTTTAAGTGCTGGAAAAAAAATTGAAAACTAACAATAATAATACTTTTACCTATCTGTGCTTGAAACATGCAGTATCTGAACATTTTAATTTTGTGGTAATGAATTTGTCTTATTTAAGCCAGTTTAGATAAGGTTCCCTCTACTTGCAAATACAAGCATCCTAAGTTTGATGTAATTAATGCCCAATTTGGTAAGGGTATGGCGGTAATGCCCATAAGAGATGCGATAACAGATGGCAACTAAAAATAAAGTTAATTCATACTACATTTTTATCCCAATGTCAGTTCTAATTAACCTTGAAATGTAGAACTTTTTCTTTGACCAATAAAATAGATAGCAGATTGGTATATCACTTCAGTATTATGCAAATTTTTTTCTTCATAAGGTAGTAGCAAAAATTTACTGCCTGGGCTTTTATTAGGGAGGAAAAAAATGTGATTCTCATCCCTCAATATACAAAACAACAATCAATTTACCTTTAGGACTATGTTGGTGATGTTGAAATAATATGTTTGCTGGTAGATTTCCAAACATGAAGTTAAAGTTTAAGATATTGAAAAGAACTGCAACTCTCAGTGACACATCACTTAAAACTATTGTAGCTATAACGGCTTGAGTTAAACAGAATTATTTAAGGGATCAGAGACAATTTAGATAATTGATTTCATTAGATCTATTTCCCGTGTTGTCACTTTTCAAGGATTATTCAATGTACTTGTTATATAAGGTAAACAAATCCAATGAATGAGCCATTCCAGAAACCACGATATTAGAGTTCCTTTATGCAGACTGCAGAGTTATTTAAATTTCATTTAGAAATACTTATATGAGAGAGGGAACAGAGTCATTAGAATAATTTGTCCTACTTTTGGTGTTGTAGAGAAAGTGATAACATGTGTTCTGATTTCTTGGGATTATTAGACATCAATCTATGTAACTTGCTTCTCTTTTATGGTATACTGTTTCTCTGGTGGTATCTGTGAATTTGACAGGTGAGAAGACTCTTAACTACAACTTCTAAAAAAGAATATTTGTTTCAGGATTTCTAAACCTATAATAATAGATCAAAACAGCATCTTCTATGAATATTATTAGTCTAATAGATATTCTGTTCAAGTGAATCAAAAGTCACCAAATTTAGGCACATGTAAACCAAGATTTTTCTGATGGATTTATCACACGTTGAATTAAACACTGACATCCTAAGGATATTTAACTCATGGATAGTTATACTATGATCAACTATCAAAACACAAACAACTGAAAATTTTTAAGGTACCGTTTAAGTCTTACAACTGTCATCTAAAGAATCTGAGTGAAAACTTTTAAAATTTAAACCATGAAAACTCCTTGGCATATCAATCTCACTTTCTTGGTTTATCCATTGATAAAAAAGATTAAATCAATGAATAAATGTGTATGCAGGGAATATTGCTGTAATATTTCTGTACATGCAATACTAGAAATGCCATAAATGCCCATGATGAATATTTCAACACAAAGGGTTCCATTAATAATATTATATTTGATGCAAGATTCTTATAGATGTCATTTAGTCTGGATGAATTTACACAATAAGTTGTTAAGTGAGAAAAGTAGAATTCAGAGAAAAATTTTTAGTACTGTAAGGTATTTTTGGTAAAATAAGTCATTAAATGACAACTACAGCCAATATAAAACCAAATTTCAACGCATACATGTGCATGCACCCAAATATATATGCATGAGCATGGAGTAAACAGAACAGCAACACTCACTAAAACACTAATCCTGTCTGCTTGGAGTGGGGGAGACTAAGGGATGAGAGATCATGAAAGGGAAGGGAAATAAAGACATTACAAAATAGATAGCTATACATATTTAACACTTTGTGGTCTGCTCATGTATTAGTATGTGTTTTTTTGTCACCAGTATCAGGTGGCTGCTCACATATTAATACGTGTTCATCTAGTCTCCGGTTTTTCATGCCACAGTGGATTTATTTGGAACTATTAGGAGCTATTTCTTTGATCGTACTCAGTCTAGAAGCTTTACACATTGTTTTGGTGAAAGTGTAAGGTGTTTTATGAGAGATATTACAGTTTTTTTAATATACAGTAGTTCAGGAGCTGTGTGTGTTTTATTGAATGCTTATACCATTCATGCGGTGGCACAGAAAATGGCCGGCCCCAAGCGCTGGTAAATTTAAAGGGCACTGGCACACGAAGTGTTAAGAGATTATAGAAAATGCATAAAATGATGTTACATGCATCTAAATATGTGAAATTGATTATTCAAAGATATGGCCTGGAAATAGTATAAACAAATTAAGACAGAAATTTTAATTTGGAAGATGTCAATGGTAATTCTCAGACTTCTGTTTTCAAAATCATGTCTATGGTAAAATATCAGTGTTCTACAGAAATATACAAAATGTTAACACATTGTATGCGGGAAACGTATTTATACATTTTACATTGACTGGTAGTAGCAAACTACCCGCGAACAGTGTGTTAACTAATAAGAAGAACGAGCTTCAGAGTCGTCTCCAGCAGAAGACTGTCCTGGGGAGGATGAGCCAGACCCCTCCTGCTGCACCGGCTCCTTTGCAGACCCCATGGACCCCACCAGGCATTGGCTGCATGCCCAGGACACCCTGCACAGGTGTCTGCCACCCCCCTGTGTGTCCCAGGGCCTGAGTCCCTTCCCCAAGTTATGAGCAGGAGCACCTAGGAACACTAGACAGAGAATAAATAGGAATGAATTGGCAGAATAATCTAATCAATGCAGTTAAAGAAAATACTTTATGTTTAAGTTTTGCTTGTTTTCAAAGAGAAGTCTTCTAAGAAGGAAGTAAATGAGATTAGGAAAGAAAGTACTAGAAAGCTCCAGAAGTGTGTGGCAGAAGCTGGGATCAAGATGAAGGGATGGAATTGTCGGTGGGAATCAACTGAGCCGTTCAGAAAGTCGTGATAGTGCCATGTCCGAGACGTGCTGGGCACAGAGCTCAACCAACCATCACATGGCATAAAGGACAGCTTGAGGAAAATGTAGGCATTGTTACAGTGGGTTTTGTAAAAGGGCAATTGTATCCTTTAGGAAAGGGGAGCCATGCACCAACTATCTTTGAGATAGTACCAAAACACTGAGCTAAACAAAACAAAACCTTGAGCTGTGGTGTCTGCTTCCCTACTTTACTCTGATCTGCCTGGCAATTCATCTCAGCAGAATTCCGACTTGGCTTGAGCCCTACTAAGCTCTCAGTGTTCTAGCAGCTAAAAACAAAGTTAGGCTAGCAGGTGTGGAGGTCAGAGGGGAGCAGATGTCCCTAATCATGACTCAGAAACTCCAGTTAACAGAGTTGATGCAAGGAGCAGCTGCTTGACAAAGCATGGGTCCCCAGTCCAGTTAGCAGCTGCCCTCATGACTAACTCAGCTTTCACATTTTATGGCAAACTGGATCAGTGAGCTATAAAATGAAATCAGAGTAAATATAAACTTCTCCCCTTGCCTGCAATGTAAGTATTTGAAAAGTCGTCTGAAATGTTTCTCACAGTACAGATTTGAACTTTGAACAAAAGAAGAAATTTGTCAAAGGTGAGAATATAGAAAAATTATTAGACACATTAAATGCATCAGTATTTCGGAAAAATTATTTTAAGATCCTGAAAAAATATTTTTTGAATGCAAAAGATTTCTTAGCCTCTTATGGTACATGGCACAATTTGCCTACAATGTGTGAAAAGAAGTATCATCAACATGGGGGAATAATCTGAGTTTAGAGAATATGCTTTAAAATGAAACACCACATTAAAAGATAATACCACCAAGGTTAATGACCATAAAATTAAATAGTACAGAAACTGGGGTCAATAAATTGTCCTACATGTCGAAGAACCTGAAGAATATTCAAGAGTAGTAACAATTGTGGAAGAACAAACCATAGAAAGGGACTGGTTGTGGTATATATGAACAGGAAATCTGAAAAATTGGAGAAATAATAAACATTATAGATAAATGGAGGCATGTAGCTTTATAAAAATGATCAAATATAAATGAGGTAAAATGCCTATTAAAATACCCATATGTGTGAATGAAATTTTATATTATCTGTTAGAGAAATTAAAAATATTATCAGTATTTCATCCACTGATATGGCTCTAATTTACAGTAGAAAAATTCAACAGATCTGAAATACAATGCATATTTCCAAATTAAAAACAATTTACTCTTAAAATTAAAATTAAATTCTATGAATAAAGATAAGTTTAGATACTAAAAGTTTGTGAATATGCGACAGATTTAGAGATAAATAAGCAAAAAATATCAGCTGCATACATTTCCCATTAAAAGCAATAAAATGTATTTGTATATCTCGACAGGGCTGATGATAATTTAACAGAAGTGATAAATGTCCTATCAAAGTAGCTTGACCAAAGATTTCGTCTAAAGATAGGTTCTATATTGTGAATCATTAATGGTCACAGCTCAATGGCAGAAAGAATAATAGTTACCAAAATATGTACTTTAATTTCAAAACTAAATCTTAACCTTTATCAGTAGGCAAATGGCTAACAACTAGGGAAGCACTAGAAGAATATTGCCTTATTCCAACTGGAAACCATTAAATATACAACTTAAATTGCAACTTTCCTAGAAAATAGCTGAGCTCTGTGAAAGAAATTATGACTGTGCAGTCATGACACATAACCATATTTTAATTGTCATATTACTGGAGAATTTATGAATTTTTAATATTTTTTCAAAAATCCATTTATTTAATAAAGAGTTGAAACAAAATTGTCAGTTTTGCCTAACATCTATAAGGTTAGGAATTACCATTTTAACCACAAAATATAAAACTATTAAAAATCAATTTCTTCCTTATGAAGACGTGGTGATTTTTTTTATCAGAAATATGTTGTAGGAACTTGTCAGTTAACCTATTGTTTATGTTATATGTTGTTTCGTTTAAAGTGGCAGTTTCCAATGAACTATGGACAAAGTTAAACAAGAAATTTCTGTAATCTTGATAGCATAACTATGTAAAAGTTACTTAAATAGATGATGGGTCAATTATCTCAAGAGATTAGAAGTACAATATTGTAACTTGCAATAGGAAAAGAGAATAAGAATGACCAGTATTTGTGAATAATTTTTAAAAGCATTTAATAGACTATTATCTGAAATGATACTTCAGGTATAGCCAAGAACCTTTAAATTGTCCAGACTGAATAACTTTTTTTTTAAGATTTATTTATTTATGCATACAAGCTGGGGTACAGGCCAGAGGTGTGGGGCGGTGAGAGGGTTCACCAGAGACAGAGTGGGGAGCAGAAAAGGCAGATGCCCAGAAATATACTGCTGAGGGGAGCAGCGGGCGAGACGGGAGAGGTCTGCCGCGCCATCTCCCTGGCTGGGCATCGAGCTTGTGTTGCCCTGCCGACAGCTCCACAGTGCAGGGCTTAACCACTGCGCCACCAGGGAGGCCCCCAAGACTGAATAACATTTTAAAGGAGGCGCCTTATCAATGTCAGAGGCAAGTGTAAAGAATTTGGGTGAAAGGGCCTCCCCGGCAGCACAACAGTTAAGCGCAGCACTGTGGAGCTGTTGGCAGCTGTGGCGCAGCAGACCTTTCTTGCCTCTCAGCAGCGTATTTCGGTAGATCTGCCTGTTCTGCTCCCTACTCTGTCTCTGGTGGACCCTCTCACCGCCCCACATCTCTGGCCTGCACCCCGGCTTGTATGCAAAAATAAATAAAACTTAAACAAAAAAAGAATTTGGTTGAAGTCTCAGATTCCTAAGTATACACACAATCTGCCTTTTTTAAATATATATATATATATATATATATATATATATATATATATATTTAAGATTTATTTATTTATACATACAAGCTGGGGTACAGGCCAGAGGCGTGGGGCGGTGAGAGGGTTCACCAGAGACAGAGTGGGGAGCAGAACAGGCAGATCAGAAATGCACTGCTGAGGGGAGCAGCGGGTGAAGCAGGAGAGGTCTGCCGCACCATGTGGGATTCTCCCCGGCCAGGCGTCCAACTCCCATCGCGGGTGCACTGCGCTGCCGACAGCTCCACAGCGCAGCGCTCAACCACTGCGCCACCAGGGAGGCCCCACAATCTGCCTTTCTGAAAAGGAGAAGTGTGGGCAGCGGCACGGCCCCCTCTCCTGACCCCGGAGACTGAGTGTTTCCCTTTCTGATGCCTCTGTCCACTCGACCTAATTTCCTTTGAACTTCTGCATGATCAGATAACCAGGGATACACAGGGATGTCACCTCTGAGAGTTCAAATATTTGAATTTTCCTCTACTGTGGATATTTTGAATCTTTAAATCCCTTAAAATTCCAAGTCCCGAAGTAATAGATCCTTAATAGTGAGATGTCAGTCAGTCTGACAAGTCTGGGAACTTCTACATGTCTGGCAGTTACCTCCCTTAACCGCACACTTACCAATCTTGCAGTAAAAGGTGACTTTGTCAAAAAGGTAATAAGTGATTAACTTAAATTCCAAAAAACTTTGAGAGAAAGGGTAATAATGAAAAAAGTCTGTGCAAAGTTGATTTCAACTTTTCATCACTATTTGCAAAAACATAAGAAAAATGAACAACTTCTATTCTACCATGATATTGTACACAAAGATTAAGGCAATAAAAACATTATTTCATGAATGTCTTTTATCTCTATAGACAGAACAGGGTATTGATCCTTCTTTTGTTGAAAAAATGAAACAAGGGTTATGTTATATATACTTTATTTTTATGATACACATGAAAGTGACTTTACTTAAAATGCAACTGAAAGTTTGCAGACTTGAGTACTCAACTAAAATATGTATAAATAATAATGTGGTTTATATTTGTTATCTTTCAATGCATATATACACACACATGTTTAATCTAAATGCCATATGAAAACTTTTTAGAGTGTAAGCATTTAATTCTATGGATGTGAAAAACTACAGTTTCTAAATGGCCCTTTCATAGTATTCAAGGAATCATATAAGCAATCACACTTTCCAACTTACTTTATGTGTCAGCAAATGTATATTACAGAATCAATGGGAGCCCTGTTTAACTATTAGCATACCAATGAATTTAGGGTAGTTTAAATGTTTATTCTAATAATTATGGAAACTTTTTTTTAAAAAAACAGCAAATATCACAGACAGTTAATTAGATGCCTGGGAAAGTTGGGCCTAGGAGACTTTTCCTTGCTGCCTCATGACCTTAATTTAACCTGCTTTAGATTCTCCTATTTATGTGGCAGACCAGATGTCTTTGAACATCTGCAAGAGTAGTGAAAAGAGTTGTTTCATGTATCAGCATCTGGGGTAAAGACTCGTGCCGCCATCTGTGAAAAGAACAGCCTAGCTCGGTGTTCACAAATCAATTTGAAAGTAGATATTGGATTCATATGAATTCAATGAACTCACACACTTGTAATACTAGAAATGATCTATCAATCTACATTAGCCTAGATTAGGACTAAAGACAAATGCTAACTTCCACCATATAAGATGTCATTCCTATCATCTGATTTCTTATTTTATCATTAAAAGAAATTGCTAGGGTTTTCTTTTTCTGCAGTTTGATAAACTCCCTATATTATCTTTATAGAGTTTGAAATCTTAATATAATTTGTAAAAAGTAAGTGGAACAAGAGGGAGCTCTTATTCATTGGCAAAGGTAATGCAAAATGGTATAGTTATTTTGGAAAGTGTTTGGAGGTTTCTTACAAAATTGAACCTAAACTTCTGTTATAATCCAGCAATTATACTCCTTGGAATATTATTCAGTGATAAAATATAATGAGCTATCTATCAAGTTACAAAAGACATGGAGGAAACACAAATATTTCTATATGACAAAAGCTAACTTGAAAAGACTACATACTAACCTGATTCCAATTCTATGTATCATTATAAAAAAGGTAAGCTGTGGAGACAGGATAAAGATCAGTCAAGGAGCTCTCCTGCCTGCAGGTGCCTCTCTTTTCCTCCTTTTCCTAATAACCCTGTCCTTTTAAAATGTGGAGGGAAAAAGATTAGTGATTGCCAGAGGCTGGGGTAACGGGAGGGAAGAAAGAATAGGTGGGGGGCCTCCCTGGTGGTGCAAGGGGTTAAGTCACAGCACTATGAAGTTATCTGCAGCCACTGCAACATAAATTCAATCTCTGGCCAGGGAACTTCCCACATGGTGAAACAGAACTCTCCTGTCCCGTCCGCTGCACCTCTCAGCAGTGTATTTCAGTTAATCAGTTTGTTCTGCTCCGCATTCTGTCTCTGGTGAATCCTCTCACCTCCCCCTGCACCTCTGGCCTATAGCCCAGTTCTTGTATGCATAAATAAATACATATTTACAAAAAAAGAAAGAATAGGGGCCTCCCTGGTGGTGCAGCAGTTAAGCACTGGGCTGTGGAGCTGTCAGCAGCGACACAAGTTTGACCACTGGCTGGGGGGATTCCGACATGGCACAGCAGACCTCTTCTGCCTCACCCACTGCTCCCCTCAGCAGTGTGTTTCCGTCGATCTGCCTGTTCTGTTCCCCACTCTGTGTCTGATGAACCCTCTCGCCATTCCATGCCTCTGACCTGTACCCCAGCTCTAAAAAATCTTTAAAAAAAGAATAGGTGGGTATGATATATAATAGTGGCTACATATCATTATACATTTGTGAAAATCCATACAGTATAAAACACTAAGAGTAAATACTAATGTAAACTATAAAATTTACCAAATAATAATCTATTGATATTTTCTTACTGATTGTAACAAATGTCCCACACTAATGTAAGATATTAATAATGGTTATAAAACCTAAATTTACACAATGTTATATGTCAATTTAACAAAATTTTAACAATTTAAGAAAGCTGAAAAACAAATATGCATTTTACTTTTCTGCTGCTTGACATGAGTGTACTCATTTATTTTTGTAATGTTATCTTCCTATCATTATTTCTTCTATTGTCGACATTAGCACACTTAGAGGGAAATCTCATGAACTGTGATGTTTTCATGCTAGTTATTGACCATCAATTTATATTCTAAGCATAAGAAAATCAATCTAGCTTAACTTTCCTCTCCCAACAGGCATCTGCTCTGTTTTCCTCTAGGTGGCAGAGTAGTATTTAAAATGTAAAAGATCCCTTGTGCTAAACATTTTAAACATGTATTCCTTCTTTGCTAGCCCAGTTGAAAATATATCTGTCCTCTTCCTAAGTTAAAAAAAAAAGAGGTTATTAACACAAAATTTTAAAAATTGGTAAATACAATAAGGAACAAGAGAATACAATATTTAAAAATATTTAAAAAGAGAATACAATATTTAAATACAATATTTAAAATTTAAGTTATTACCTATTTGATAAAAAAAGAATTTGCATTATATAAGTGTCTCTAAGAATTCTGATATGAATAGTTATATAAGTTTACTTAATATGGAATTCAAGTCAGAAGAAAATAACTTGCTCTAAATAATAGGCAAATAACATGATTAGAATTTGTCCCTTGTAACTTAAGCCTGAAAAATTAAGTCAGTTTCTATTATTCATTATGGCCACTTAGTATTCTGTCATTCAGTAGATCTTCCTCAGGAGCCAATGTTTTGATTTAACATTACAGCTTCTAAGTATTTAGATCAGTAGATCTTCCAAATTAAGCAGTGCCAAGAAATTTCTTCGCGTTTGCCTTTTCTTATGACTGCTGCTTCTCAATTCACTTGTCTTATTAATTGGTCATCGGCTGTGAAAATGGGATGAATTCTAGTTCTCTGAGATAAACCTCTTGGAGACTGTGAACTTTGTGTCTCCAGAGGAAGTATCAGGAAAATTGAAATCTTCATGGTTTGTGAGTACCCTGACCTTTCCATTAGCATTTCTAACTGCTGAAATTGTTCCCAATCTGTATTCTAACCTGACTTATGATGACATGTAAGTGTCACTACCTTCTGAAGTGTTCAAATATCACTAAACTTTATTGTGTTAGAAAAGCAGGTAAATCTTGGTACATTATATTCATTTATTCGCTCTATACCTTCTTCAAAAAGTTTTTCTTTAAAGCTGACCGATAAATCTTAGCTTTCTGTCACTGATTAATTCCAAAAGTAATTTTAATTTTAATTCATTTAAAGAGATGTTATTGATTTTAAATTGTTTAATCTTCATATAAGTCTACAGTCCAAGTGTCTGTAAAAGTGAGAAGGTTATGACCCTTCTGGCAAAGCTCCAGAGGCTGACAATACAAAGTGGGTATGGAGGTTCCTGGCAGGCACTTGTCTGCAGGGAGGGGAGAACCAGCTCTCAAAGTGAGAGTCCCTGACAGCTCTCACCAAATCCTAGCGAGGGCTTCAGGGTTACAGATGCAGAGCCTATCTCACATTGGCTTCAATCTTGTGCCTATATTATACCACTCTTCAGAGGCATATTATCAGGAATACCTGTTAATTTTAATTTAGACAGGGTCTCTCAGCATAGCCAGGTTTTCATCTCGTCTGGTCTTTCACAGTTCTGTTTATTAGTGCCTTCATAAAGAGGTGGTACTTGAGTAACTATATCTCATTGTTCTCACCTCTCTAACAATTAGGGTTATTAAAATGTCACGAATGTAACATTTCACTCAGATCATTACAAATCAATATATGACACAAGGAAATTCTGGAACCTTTATTCCACAACCTCAGTCATATATATATTTATATAAATATATATTTATATTTATTTATAAATATATATATGAATGTTTTTATTTTTTGTAAATCTTGTTAGGATATAGGGAAAAATTCTCCACCTGAGGGGTTATTTTCAGACTGGTGAAATAATCAAAATATCATCGGAGAGGTTAGCAAATGAAAAATCAATAGTATGCACACAGGGGAGTTACAGTGATAATTAGGATCAGAGAGAAAAGGGTTTAAATCCTAAACCAAGGGATGAGATAATGAGGCTTGGGGTGTCAATAAAAAAGGAGCTGACTACACATGACAAAAAGAGATAACCTTATCTTTACTCAAAAAAGAAAGATGTATTTATCAGATAGAGAGGACATATTCACTGATAAGTCTACACCTAGATAATACCTCTTCAAAGTTCATGCTTCTAGTTCACCAGAGGGAGCAGTGATCACCTCTTTGATTTGGATTAAACCAAAGGGATGAGGAGAAAGGCAAGAGCTTCCCCTTAGCCTCCAGAACATTGTTCTCAGCTCAAAATAATCTGCATGCGATGGCAGGGATTTCTTGAGGAGACCAACTCTGAGAATCTTGGGGTGGTCTGATTTGTGCATTTTCAATATCAATCATTAAAACCACCAGAATGCCTTTCAAATGATGACTGATTTAACTAACCCTAGAGCAAGTAAACTTAATGCTGAATTTTATTTTTAATTTAAAGGTGTTTTAACTACATTTTTTTCTTCTTAGCATTTACTGAAGGATTTGATTTTACTCTACTTACTAGCTGATCAGTTATCTTCTCACTATTTCATGGATGCTGGCACAAGATGCTCTCGGGACAGAGACGAAGCACTTTTATACCCATAGTAAAGCAAGTAGCAGGAGCATCAATACGTGGGTCAGCTCCCTTTGCCCCAAATCCCCTCAGGGTGACATATTAGGTCCAAACAGATGCCTATACAAGCTGTGCCTTATGTTTGTGCAGGAGATAAATACCAAACTTCACGGATCTGTCCTTTTATAAAATGCACATGGTAAGCTTACTTTTTGTCCTGGTGTAAGTTGATGACGTAAGCACAACTTTTACAGGAAATCCAAAGAATGGATGACCAGAGGTTACATCCTTGATATGCACAAGACATGCAGGAGCACGAAGATTCCAGGGAAGATTGCCTTCTAGAAGTATTCACACTACCAGGTTCTATAAAAACACTAGGAAAAAATATTTTTCAACCTCACACCGTGAAGTAGGTATATTATCCTAAAATACATGCACACAAACACAATGTGTCCCATTTCCATGCCCATCCTCATTCTACTACTTTGCTGTTTTCCTGATTGGGTGGAGAAACTGAGGTCATTGTTCATGCTCACATATGTATAGAGATCATGTAGAGACATAGCTGGCTCCCAGTTCAAACTGTTCTTAATATTTTATTCTGTTGCCCAATAAATGAATTATATTTACTAATAAAGACATAAAACCAATGAGCAATATTCTTCAGTTTTCAAGTACTACTAATAAAAGTTTAGAAATAAAGAGAGCTCCATTCAAGGGACAGACAGGAAGCCTATGAAAAATATGTAGACTGGAAAAAATAACCACTGGAAAACAAACTGAAGAAAATGACATCATGTGGAATAAAGGCTTGGAATCTAAAAGTAAATCCATAAAACCTCATTTTGATCGAGCGTAAGAAGGCAGAAAGTAGAAAAAAATAGAAAATGTAAAAATGATTTAGAGAATGGTGTTTTCAACAAGAAACCATATTATATGAATAAAATAGTTTGATGAATTTCAGCTATCTTCTTTTATAAGAGGGATAGTTGCAGTTGCTGTTACTGAGATATAAGACATAATCTCTTCCCAAGAGAAATGCAGGGAAAGGGAACTCCTGGGATTCTCACTCACCATGTGCATCTGCAAACCGCTTTTGCAGGCCTGTTGACACAGTGTTGGCAAGCTGCATTGGTAAAGTAAGAGAATGCTTGCTGAGAGCAATGACTTGGATTTCTTAATGCTTTATTATCCAGTTCTTCTGTTTGCCATGGTTTTTTATTTTTTAAAGATTTATTTATTTCTACATACAAGCTGGGGTACAGGCCAGAGGCGTGGGGCAGCGAGAAGGCTCACCAGAGACAGGATGGGGAACAGAACAGGCAGATTGACAGAAACACACTGCTGAGGGGAGCAGCAGGCGAGGCAGGAGAGGTCTGCCACGCCACGTGGGAATCTCCCTGGCTGGGTGTCGAACTCGCATCGCTGCTGCCAACAGCTCCATAGCACGGCACTTAACCGCTGCGCCACCAGGGAGGCCCTGTTTGCCATGTTTTAATCCTCACCACCGTAAACAGAGACTGATCCAAAGCATAGGTCAATAGGGGAGGACTGTGTGCTCCTTGGTGGTGGATGTCGTGTGATAACATACAGCTGAAGAAGTGCGCATCTATCTCTGAGTCATAAACAATGTTCTAAACCAGCAACACAAAAAAGGTCTGATAGCTCACATTAATATTACATCAAATTATTACTTGGTGTACATAAGAAGATGGACTACCATTATCTACCTGCAACTTGCTCAATGTACCGATGGTGATATATTTTGCTTTCTTTAGCAATTGATTTTATAAGTCAAGTTAGAGGATACTTTTGGATGAGATTAACATTTGTGAAATAGGGATAAGGCAGAATGCACTCTATTAGGTGGATGGGTCTCAATCACTCAGTGGAAGGTTAGAGCAGAACAAAAGTGAACTTTCCAGAGCTAGAGAGAGATCTCCAGCAGAGTTTCTTTGGAATTAACCTACATCATTGTCTTTCCTGAGATTCCAGGCTTCAAATTTTAAATTTGCTATTCTTTTTTTTTTATTGTTATTTATGTCTTTTACATTTTGTATTCCCCTTGGGCAGCCCACCACCAATTCACCCGTGATCCATCTCCATGGTCCCC